>JBAMCP010000153.1:0-86865 GCA_037075105.1 Lissocephala sabroskyi | reverse complement strand
AAGCGCGGGAAAATTTGGCGGGAAAAAAGCGCGGGAAAATCTGTGCACGAACCTGAAAATCTGGCAAAAATGAAAAAGGCGGGAAAAAAGCGCGGGAAAATTTGGCGGGAAACCCCGGGATCGAATCCCAGGACGAAAACCGCATTTTTTTAATTCAATTCATTTAATTCAGTAAAATATGTTAACGCAGAATAATACAATGTTTTGGTGGGATCAGTAGTTCCCTAAGCCTACAATTTTTTACAACTATTTAAAATTTATACAAACATATTAGACTAATTTTCGGGTAGGCAGGTCGCTTGGATGACTTCCTCTCACACTTCGAAGGGGCGAAGGATCGGCGAGCTGATTCGCCAGTGTGTTGGGCTGCTGTGGTGATTAATTTGGTCCTCGATTATAGCTGGGTTTATTTCCCTCTCAATTACCCGGTTGGTAATGCACCAGGCAAGCCCGGATGCACTTGCAGCTCTAGATTGGATCCCCCTGAGCCTATTTAGCTGACTTCTAGACGCAGTCCTCTACAATTGGGTGGCGTAGGTCCAGGTTGGCGCTAGAATTAAATTTTTACGTAGGAATTCTTTTCGTTAAATTGCCCATTTTAAATGGGATGTCAGCAGAGCCATCTGCATTTCGGGAGGATGTCGGGGCAATCCGCTCGGCGACCTTATCTCTGCTGGGTTAATTTATATCGTCCAAGTTAACTTTTTGCTGGCTTCCCGTCCTCCATTTCTATGATAATATTTTCTCTGCAACAGCGAAAAGTCACAACAAATTGTAAATAAGGCAAAGTTACCGACTTTAAATGCCACTTTTTTGTAGCCCCTCCCCTCGGCTGGTGCCTGCTTGCAACTTTTGCTGCGGCAGCCATCATTTGATGTGCGTTTCTTAAAGATCCTCTGCGGGGTTGCGGGGAGAATGGCGACGGCTAAGCAAAAGTTTTGAGCTGTGCTTTGGTATTTTTGTTTTTCTTATGGCTCCCCGTTTGTTTCTTGATTTTTTTGGCCTTAATTAAAATGACAAGCGCGCCCAGTTTGACTTGAGAGAGCGCTCGCGCCCTGACTGATAAATAAGAAGCAATTTGTGTTGACGTTTTCTGCGCAAAGTGATTTTAATTTTTAATGAGTTCAAGCGCCAGCCAACAGACCTGTCCTGCCCGCCTTCAGCCCGACTGCCTGATTAAGTGTTGCAATTTTTCTAGGTTTTAGCACAAGGTAAATAGAAAGCCAAAGTCCCTTGAATCCACCGACCCACTCACATGACGTTGGCTGGACCCTGGGGGCGGTGGGAGTGCAAATAAATCAATTGTTTCGAATGCTAGCCAGTTGACCGTAACCTACATAGATTTCATTAGCACAGCGGCCAGGGAAAGAGGGCAGAGGCGGCAAGGACAGCACGATACATTTGACAAAATGCAAACAAATAAATAAGAACCCCGGCCAGCCACTTAACAGAAGGACAGCCGACACACGCACACCGCACACACATGACGACAGGTCCGACGATGGAGAAGATTGAGAGTTCCGTTGGATGGGCGGGCGTGGGCCAGTCTGGGCGGTCAGCCAGGCGTGCATTTAGGCCATGTTAACATAGTTTGGGGGCATTTGTGTGGGGGCAGCCCGAAAAACCACAGGCCCAAAGAGAAAGGAATTCTGGCTGACTAAAGAATACACTTTTTAAGAAAATCAAAAGGAGAGAGCGAAAATAAATTGGGTTCTCCGTAAATTCGAGGAGACTGTTTGGTGGCTGCAGAAGTTGGCAAGGACATGGTTCATTTGTTTTTACAGCCTGCCGGCCTTGTTTCTTACCCAAAGACACAGGGATAAAGGGCGAATTGGCTGTAGAGCTGAATGCCTGGCAGGGGCGGCTTACATGTGTGTGTCCCCGATTGTGCGCGCGCGAGTGTGTGTGTCTGTGCTTATTGACATGAAATTATATTAATGAAAAACTTATTGACAGCTTCAATCAATCAGTGGCACCCACAAACACACGCGCGCGGGCCACCATTCGCGTATCACGTATACGCCGCGTTTCGCTTTAACAGCATTGCCGTGTTCGTTTAATGAAACTCAGCGAAGTGATGTTTCTCCCGGCGGCACAAGTGCAGTGCAACATTAATTTTGCTGTAAGCTGACCTTTGTTGCTGTGTGACATTATAAATAAATATAATCAATTATAATTAGCCGCTTAAATGGCATATGTTCCATACATTGGACACATGGAACGGCAGTCAGTCAAATGAATTGCCAGCCGAGGCTATGGAAAAATAAGGTCATGTATTAATTATACAGACAGACAGTGGCGGTCCAGTCCGGCCGGACAGCTGGACAATGCATTTAGTTCTTAAGTTCCATTGACATTTGGACTTTGATCGATGACAAAGTAATCGACGGCAGCCCCCAATCAGTGATTCATGGTGGGCGGGGACTGGCGGCTTACAGTTCAATGGCCAGCGGATTTGATTCTCTCTATGCTCTGATTGTAACTCTCTGCCTTTTCGTTGCAGGAAATGGACTTTGGCACGATTATGTGCTGGGCCGACAACAATGTGGGTCAACAAAAGGAGCCCTGTGTGTTCCATTTGATTGCTGCGGGCAAACCGGAAGCGCCCACCAATTGCACGGTGGTCAATCAAACGTCCGATTCATTGGAGGTTTACTGCATTGAAGGTGAGTGTTCCCAATCCCAAATGCCGGCAGGCAGTCCAGTCGGCCGGCCATCGCCAGGTTGTACTCATAATTGGCGATAAGCCGCACCCTCTTCTTCGGCAATCCATTCACTAAAAGTATCAGCTTGAGATCTTTTTCGGAAACGGAGAGGATGGTTAAAACGCCGGCCAATGGGCCGGGGGGAAATTGAAGCTGTGTGAAAGGAAACCCAGTGCGCGTGTATGTGAGTGAGGTTTTCTTGTGTTTCCTGCTGCGCTTTTCAGACTCATTTAAAATACATGAGGAACTTAAGTGCACTTCGGCAGTGCCGGCTACGGACGGATTCCTCTGGGTGGGAGAGCAGAACTTCCTCAGAAGAAGCAACATGCGGGGCCAAATAATAAAAATGCAATGAGAGCGCATTAAACTAGAAAAGAGCAGAAGAAACACACAGAGCCATTTCTATGGACCGACATACATAAAAAACCTTTGAAAGAAACAGAATTTGATAGGAAGAAAAGCTACAAAATATGGGGAAAAAATTGTTGCTAAATTTCCACCCGCCCCCAGGGCAAGTGGGCTTGACTGTTACTCTTTCCAGTAATAAATAAGAAAGAAGAGAAAAGCAAAGTTGCAGTCAGTCAGCAGCATCAGCAGAATGCAAAAAGTTAAGCGAAAATTTGTACATACAAAATGTTTTGGCTTGTTATGAAGTTGAGTTTGGAACGCGCATCCAAAGATCCACTGACAGCGGCAGCAAACTTTAAATACAAATTCAATTCGCATATTTTATGCGCCCTCCTCCACAAAAAGCATAAGGTGGTCGCTGTCCAAGAAGTTGCGTATTAGAAAGTACATAAATGTCACGGGTTCCCAAACTGCTGCTGTTCCAGTTATGCATTTATGCATTTGCCCAGTCTCAATCTGCCCGCCCTGGCGACGACCTATCCACTTGCATTTTCCCTTTGCCGAGAGCAGTAAAAGCAGAACAACAACCAACACAACAACCAGAATGTGAGTGCATAATAAGCGTTTCTTAGCTTCCATTACGTTTCGTGTTCCTGGTCGCTGCGCCCGCCTGCTGTTTCCTTTTTGTAGCATACTTACCCGCGCCATTGCCACATTAAAGTTTACCGTTTCATTTCGGGCCGCACCGGGGGCCCGGCTGGGGCGGTTTGTTGGCGAAATGTGTCTCAAGTGGTCGAGACCGACTGGCTGGCAAGTTGACTCTGTATTGCTCATTATATTGTTAAACCAACTCCACATGGACTCGGCTGAAGTTACTGGGCGTGTACACTGGACGCCTTGGCGAGGAACACGTGAGTGTAAGTCGCCCCGGAAACAGGGCTTGACCGACGGCTGGTTATTCTTCGTGCAGTTCGTGTCACGCTCTAAAACTTTGCGGCGTGGCACGCTGCCATCACAGCTGCTCCGTTCTTACATATGAGCCTTTTAAAATTACTAATTACATAGCTCCGTTGGAGTGTCGATGCGCCTGGCCTGGGTCCTTTTGTGGTACTTCCTTTACGGCCAGCGCCAAGCCCAACCGACCAGCTGCCGCCCCAAGAGGCCCCTCCGCCCATCCGTCCATACTAATTTAGTGGCTGCGCATTATTATCGTAGTCATCAGCATCATTAAAACTTTAACGTAACTCGTTTAAGTGCAGCGCAGGGTCGTTGAGGGCAGGACCCCCTCGATTCGTCGCTCGCTTGCCTCAGTGGCTCGTTGTATTTTTATAATATTTTAACTTTGGCTGTGGTGGCTTCGACTTTAATCAGCCAGCACGCAAGTGGGTTGCCTCAAGAGCAAATGGAGACGAGGAAAGAGCCAACTCAATTGAATTGGATGCAACGCAAGTTGAAGACAACTTCCAGGCAACTTTACTTGCCATTTTTTCCCTTTCGTCCTCCTCCGCCACCCGGCAAGCAACGAGCCAAAACAAAAGCAGGCGGCAAGCGGCCGTCAGCCGGCCAACCAAACTCTCATCAAGCGTCGATTTAATATAATAAAATTTCATTTTATAACATTTTGCTGGCTATTCTTATTCATGCTTCCTCGACGGACTGCGGACGATGGACGGAGAACGAAGGAGGAAGGATTTGGTGGCTGTTGCTTTATTATTTTTCCACCACTTGCGCAAATTTCATTGTAGTCGCAAACTCCTCGGCCCTCGCCGGACTTGCATAATAAAATTAACCCATTACAATAAAGTTTTTGTAGTTGGCATGGCAGCCGCCAGCCGTTGGCCCGCCCCACTGTTGCCTCACTGTTGTCCTCGTTGTCCCCGGCAAATTTCATTAGCTAAACGCTTTAAAGTCTGCACAAAATGGCCGGCCCGGCCACACACACAGCGATCCACTCACGTGGCCACAACAACGGCGAGCGCAATGAGCAAGCAAAACGACGACGGCTCAAAGGCCAAGCACATTCTTTTGACTCCGTTTCCGAGCCTTTGTGTTCTTTTTTTCGAGAGGGGCGGGACAACCGCCAGCAACAACCAACCAGTGGCAACAAAAATTCATGGCAATATATAAAACATTCAAGCCCCAAACCTTTTTCCCTGCCAAGTCGGGCCAGTGGCGTGGCTCCTTTGACGTGACCCTCGCCATCTTTATTACAAAATATTTTAACATTTTTCGCAAGTGTTTTAAGTCGGCTTTTGTGTCTTGAATGAAGTACCATTTGAGCGGCAAGCACAAGATTTTCCAACTGACCCTGCCCGACCCACCCGCCTTTTCCCGCCGCTACTGAGTTGTTTTTGTGGGTTTACGGCTCTCGGCGGGGCCGAGGACCAAGCACAAAAAGGGGTCTGGGCCGGGCACTTATTCAGGCGGGGTCAGTTCTTTTGTGGTATTATTAAATGGCATTTAAATTGTAGCTTGTAGATTACTTAAAATATTTTTGTTAACTTTATTGGCCTTAGCGACCGACTGGCTGGCTGGATTGCCGGCTGTCGCGGTACTTGAGCGGCTTGAGGGAAAGGAATTAAGTTTAATTACTTTAGTGTTGCGCGCCGGGGACTGCGACGGGCTGGGCTGTTAAGGCGTTTATGGCGGAGACGGCGGGTGTCAGCTGCTGGTTCTTTTTTGCTTTTGCGTGGTGCGAGGAATTTAGCAGAATTTTCATTACAGCCGATAATTAAGAGTTTTATGAAAAGTCGAGAAATACTCTGCTTAAATTCAAGCAAATTCATTAAAGTTTCATGAAAGTTTGGGGAGTCAACCTGCCTTACTAACAAAAAAAGAGAAGGTGAAAACGAGAAAGCGAAGCGAGTACGAGAGAAAAGCAGAGTAAATGGGCAAAGTATTAATACAGAATTGAACAAGTAAGGAAGTAACAGTCGAGCTGGCCCGACTGTGATATACCCTGTACCTTCGTAGTACAAACTCGCGGACGCGGCCCTCTCACACTTTTCGCGGCGGAGTGTAGAGAGAGGGCATTGGGCGAGTGGAGAGGAGAGAGGAGTGGGTGAGCAGCTGGGAGAGGTGAGTGGGAGAGGAGAGTGGGATGGAAGTTGGGTGGGAGAGAGGAAGAGAGGGAGGCAGACGCGCACAACTTACCGCTTCGCCGGATCGCGATCGACTGAAGGGCCAAGCTGCCGGCGCTCGTCCTTTTATACTTTTTGCCGGATTCGAAGCTCATTTGAATTATGGATTCCGGCCATCCAGCTGTTAAGGTCTGTCCACAGTTTGGTCCGTTCAGTCCGAGTAGTTGCTCTGAACTGTCTGTCTGACAGTCTGTCGGGCCGCAAGTCCGTCTTTCACTATCACTTGTATTTTGGCTTTAATTTTGTGTCTGTCCGTCTGTCGGCCGTACATTCATACGTCCGCTGTCTGTCTGCTCTCTGTCCGTCCTCTCGGTTGTCCAGCCGTCCCCAAAGGGCGTCCGCCCGCCTGTCCTTTCTCATAATTTTTCCCCTTTCCACTCTCCAGGCCGCTCTTCCCTCCATAAGCCAGCGATATTGCAAACTCTATTTCCAAAACTCTATTTCAAATATTGTAAAGGTTATTTGCTTTTAAAAAATTATGGCGATAAGGAGGTGTGGCATCGGAAAAAAAGATTAACTTGATCTGCCTGCAGATATAACGAGTCTAAATCCCAAATTTGGGTGCTCTAGCTCATATAGTCTTTCAGATCCTTTTGTTCATATGGACAGACAGACGGACGGACAGACAGACGGACAGACAGACGGACTCGGCTAGATCGAGATCTCTATTCATTCTAAGCATATTGGGTATAACTTTGGGGGGTCTCTGACGTCTCCTTCTCTATGTTACATACTTTCCCACAAACACATTATACCCTTGTACCTTTAGGTACAGGGTATAAAAATGTGCTTTGGTCTGGGGAAATCAATTGGGTCTCGTAAATATTGTAAGTTGACCTGAGAACTCTCGTGGAGTGTGGCAAAAACTTACCTTGACCGGCGTGTAGGTGAGCGTTGATCCCTGGGCGGAGTGGGGCCGAAAGCCGCTCTGTGGCATATCGAAAGTCTCGGCTGTGTTGTTGAAGGACCACTTGAAGTTCTCGGGCGGTGGGAAGGCATCCACTTCGCAAATGATTTCGGCCGCCTCGTTGCGGGCCACTCCGTAGATTTTCTTCTGATCGGGACGGCAAATTGGCTTATCTGTGGACAAAAAAACCCAAAAAGGAGATGTCAAATGGCAGAGCCGGTTACAAAACTTTGATTTTTAGGGGAGTATTTCGGTGACCAAAGGGCCGATGGTTGCAAAGACCCAAGACAAAATCAATAATCGCATTGCTCGCCCCACCACCACCATGGAGTGGGTAATGCAATCAAGCAGCCTGTCCAAGTTTCTCTGTCCTTTGCATGCAACGACACCCGCCCACGACCACCCGATGACCAGTGGCCGTGCCAAAAAACCGCACTCAAATCCTAAGTAGAAAAGTTTTCGAGACCAAAGTAAAAAGCAGTAAACCAAAGGGGACCAGCCCATCGCCCAGCCCAGCAACTAACTAAACAGGCGGCCAGCTAGCGCCGGCAGCAGAAAAAACAAAAACACCGAAAAACAACCAGCATAAAGACCGAAGGGATTCGGCGGGGGAGAATCTCTGAGAGAATCGGGAAAAAATTCCAGACCAATCTTTAAGTGAGGAAAGCAGAAACTCTAAAGTTTTTTTGTTTTCTTGGTTTGGCGCGAGGGCCTGGGCGGTGTCATGTGCGGTTCCTGGGAGCGGCCAACGAAAATTCAATTTCTTCTAATCCTTGCCAGCGAAATGTGTTTTGTATCGGCACAGCCACCCGCCTCCCCTGCTGTTCTACGCCGCTGACTGGTCCAGTTGGTGTTGTTTCAGTTGAAATGCCACCAGATTTTCGCAGAAGTTTGCCAGGAACACAGAGCGCAAAAAGAGGAAAAAATGTTCTTCTTTTTGTCAATAGGCAGCGATAGAGGAATCGCTGTGAAAAGTCCAAAGCCGAAAGCTGTAAACAAATTTGTAAAACCAACTGAGCGGGTTAGCCAGAGAGACAGGAAAAGTGCAAGCTCCGAACCGTTTGACAATCGGGGGTGTGAAAAACTGCAGCCACATTTTGGGGCCCTTAAAGTGGCAACTTGAAAGCGAGAAAGATTGGCCGATTCATTGTCCCAAATGCGCGGAAATTAGAGGGCCGGGAAAACGAAACTGCTAATTCTGAAGAAGCAGCCGAAATTGGCCTTCCTCTGACTGAAGTGCGGCTTAGGCCGCTTAGGTGGCACTTCCAAAGGCTTAAATACCGAACGTGCCGTCGGGACTTCCTCCAGTGACAATGGCTGGGCCACACACACATTCCAAGAGCGGTTCTTTGTAGTCACCTTTTGTGTTTGGCCAACTTGAAAGTGCACTTTCACCTCTCCACATTCCCCTTGCACTCGCGTAGGGGCAGGAAACAGCGCCCTATGAAGTGCGCCCAAGAGAGGCCGACAGGCCACTGGGCGTGTACGCAATAAACTTGAAAGTACCACAATGCCGTTTCAATAATGGGCAATATCGGTCCAGCTGTACGCCTCTGCCGATTTCTGCCTCTCCTGGCCCATTCGCTTTATGAATGCCGAGATTGCTGGCCGCGACTTGCCGGGCAACATTTGATTTAAAAGCGGCCGTTCTTTTTTAGCAGCTCACAAAATTATGGTTATGGCCGGTCGGTAGTGGTAGTGGCCCGCCTGGTTTCGGCTTTTTATGGCCACACGTCGGTGCAACAAAAAGCGTTGGGACCAAAAGTTGCCTTCTTCACATGCAAATCGCATGAAATGCGCGCTGACTTCAAAATGCCGCTTAGCCGCTGCTGCCGCCGCCGCTTGACGCTGTTGGGTGATAAAAAACGAAAATGTTTTTCCCCCACACAGGGGAGGCTATTTCGTGAGGCGTTAAAAACCAACACGTGCGGAGAAGATGAAACTGCTGGCCTTTGACGAGGCAGCCGCGCGTGGCTACCATTTGATGCTCCTGTTGGGATTCATGGAGCTGCATTAAATCCGGGACTCTAGCAGGACGAACTGGAAAATGGGAGAGAAGATTTCTGCGCCTAATCACGCTAAACATTTATAATTCGCAAAACAGAAAGACTGCCACACTTTACAAACACAGTTAACCTCAGAAACACAACGTTTCCGGGAAAAGAACCCAATCCGAGGCCGCCCTGACCGCAGCTCAGCCGAGAGCTGCAGTCAATGCCACTCCGTATTGAAATCAATTCTTCTCACGGGCTGCATAAAACCAGCGCACCGCATGAACTGCTCAAAGGCAGTTTGGGAACGACACTTGCGATTGAAGAGGTTACAGTGGCTGCAACATTTTTGTTTCTTCATAATTTGGGTGGACGGCGCTGGGTGTAGTAGAATATTTGTTTCCAATTCGCTAGCCCGCTTTTTAACTTTGATCTTGTCATAGTCTAAACATATTTGCCGAGTGCCTGGACACTTCGAGTAGACAGGAATTGACGGGTCAACGGAGGTATCGATTTCCTCAAACACCTGCTGCTGGCGATGAGTCCGCCGGGGATGCAAATAAAATTCGGTGAGCGGCCGGGCCAGAAGATATTTCTTTCTCTTGCGGATCCTTTCGGCCTCTTTCAATTTAATCAACAGGCTGGACCTTGGCTTGTTATAGTCATCGATTGTGGATCGGCAATCCCAGCCAGCCGTGGGCAATTTTTGGAGCATATTTTGTTTCCTCAATTCCTCTAGTCTCTGCTGAAGAGGGGTCTTTGGCAAGGCCGAGAAAAGTCGCGCCCATTTGCGGCGCACCTCCTCAAAATAGAAGTGGTCCAGAGGGCGGCCCTTGTAGCCCAACGCCACATGAGGCGTGAGGGTGTCCAGGCTGGTTAAGCTATCGGTTGCAGCCACGAGCGACATGTGGGACATTTTCTTGAGCTTGTCGCGACGATTGTTGCGCTCGATGGTGATCATAATCTCATCGAAGTTCTGTTCCAGAAAGTTCATGGTGATGTTGCCGCCGCTCTCGAGATTTTTTTCGCATAAGCTTCTGAGTCTGTCGTTGAACTTCTGCGGGTCGTTTTTGTACAAATTTAGTATCTTCAGGTCGATCGACTCGCGGGGCACTTTATTTGATTGAACTATATGGAAAAGGCGGCGCACGATCATGTCCGAAGTTTCTTCATCGCGCTCCCATCGCTCCAGCTCGTCCAGAAACATCTGGCGATGGAGAGCGCGAGCCCTCAAAATACTTTCCACCGACTCGAATTTGTTGTAGGGAATTCTTCTCTTTTCCCTCGTTGAGTCCACATCAGCACTGATGTCCTGGATAAGCTTGGCCTTCATTTCCTTGATACCATAATAGGTCCATTGACTGGTCAATGACATTTCGCTGCTGTCGCTTCCGGTCGGTCGAGCCTTTCGAAGTTCCATGTTCTCTCGTTGACGCCTTAGGGCCTTAGCACGATCGGTCCGCTTCATTTCCTTTACCATGCCTATCATATTGATGAGA
Source organism: Lissocephala sabroskyi (assembly GCA_037075105.1). Classification (NCBI taxonomy): domain Eukaryota; kingdom Metazoa; phylum Arthropoda; class Insecta; order Diptera; family Drosophilidae; genus Lissocephala; species Lissocephala sabroskyi. Next base: position 76,275 of record JBAMCP010000153.1, on the reverse strand, counting down.
GACTTCTGTACATTCAACAGATAGTTGGTCTTAAGAACGTTCAAAGCATTGGTGGTGACGGCCCCGAACTTCTCTAGGTTCGCCTTCTCCTGCAGAAGGGTGTTAAAGGCCTGATTCACCGTCTCGTTGAATGGCAGTGCAATAAGATTGTAAAAGGTCGTCGAGTCCTCGATGCCCAGATCTGCCGCTCCCAGAGCCCGCAACTCGAGAGTAGACGGTGATTTCAGCAAATTCGCTATAATATTGTCTGCCATTCCTTTGGCTCTGGTGCTGAGAGCTCTCTGCGGTTGCTTTTCGGACTCGGGTAGAACTGCGTTCAATTCCGGCGCATCCAACTCTTTGGTGGTCTTTCGCTGCACCTCTCCGCTTCGCATTAAATTGAAGTCCAGCGAGTAATTCGACAAGGCCACCTGATCATTCGGGGCTAGCAGAGAAGAAGGAGCAATGATGCTGGACTCTTTGCGCAACACAACCGGCTGCATTAAATTAATCGCTCTCTTATTTGAAATCAATTCTCCGGTTACGATGGTACCTTTTGGTGCGCTTGTCTTGCGCTTCTGTGGCTTCTTGGGTATGGCCATTTTCACCGATTTCGCGGAGTCTTCTACCTTGGGCTTGGTTTTCTTTTTCTTCTCGGGTTCAAACTGCTCGGAAATGCTGCGGGGCAGCTTTGCCTTGGCAGTGAACCCCAACGCTAGACGCTTTTTGAAATCCTCCAAATTCCGTTGCTTGACTTCTTCTTGGGTGAGCGGCACAATATCGACGGATGCTGGCGTTTTTCTGGCTTCAATGTGCTTCAAGCTTATCGATTTTTTTGATCTTATTTCTACGGCCTTTTTTTCCGCGGGTGGAGCTAAAGGCTCGATTTCGGGTTCCGGTTGCGCCTTTTTTTTGTCATCCGCAACTTTTACTACGAATGTGCCCGCCCTGCCTTTTTTTTTCTTACCACGTCTGCCTTTTGCCTTGGTCTTGCCTTCGCTGTACTTCTTTGCCAGTGGATGCGCCATCGCTTTGACTATATCGCTTATATTGTCAGACGTGTCGACTGAGGTTGCTCTCCTCGACCTCACTAATTTTTTTTTGGATTTTATTACTCTGATATCGTGAACCGATTGAAGGACGGCTTCGTCGACGTCTGAAAGTTTTTTCATGCTCTTCAGGCTTTTTTGCGATGGTTCTATTGCTAAATCTTGTGGCGGTTCGACTTTTGTTCGAATCAACTTCTTTTTGGGTTTTTTGGACTTCTTTTCTTTGGCGACTTCTTTGATTGATCTTTGAGGGGAAACTTCTTTTGTTTTTCGCACTTTTTTGACTTTTTTAGGAAATTTCTTCTTGCCACGTTTTGTTTCCTTGATTGATACTTTTTCCGGCGAGGGTATTTTTCTTGAAGATTTCCTGCTGGATTTCCTCGACTTTCTCTTTGACAATCCAGTGCCCTTGTCATAATGGTCCATAAACGCTCGTTTAAGCAGATCCAAGCTGGCCGACGACTTCTGTGTTCCCAGTGTCTGTTCTACTCTCAGTTGATCTATTTTCTTGGCCGAACTCTTGCCCGATGTGCCCAGAGTTTTCTTCTGCTTCCCTCGACGTTTATATGGAACCTTCTGTTCGGGTTTCTTCTGCTCGTCCCTCTTGAGTAATTGATCTAATAATTTTTTAGGAACTTTATAGCGCCGATGCGGTTTGTGTTCCTTCCACTTGTGGCGGTTGTAGAGTTTGTGGAAATTCATGAGGTCATTGAAAAGGGACCGTCGGTTGCCGTGGCCCAGGTGCTTTAATTTTTCCAAAGGCATTGCCATGGCCTGATTTATTGACATTTGATATTTCTTTAAGACGCCCTGGCGCTTCAGAGAATCCACCGTAGACGCCTTGTCCACGCAGGTTTTTAGCATCATCCAACTTGAGGTGAAATTTTCATCCTCCACCTAAAACACAAAATGAAATAGCGTGGTTTAAAAAACAAAAGGGCGAGGGCGTACTTTTCCCAGATTCCGATCTTTGAGGCCCTGTTTATAGGCATGCTTGGCAAATGCAAACTTCCGACTCCACTCTTTGTTGTGTTTGAGTGTCTTCTTGGCCGTTTTCAATACCATATCATCGAATAGGGGAAAGCCCCGTGGACCCTTCTCCCCTTTAGATCCGGCCGACATAAAATGCTTTAAGGCCAACAGCGTCTTTTCAAATGTCTCCATTTTAACGTTCCGCAGCATCCACAGTGTCTTCCCCGTTACGCGGCACTTCCTGGGGACCTTTGGCAAGCGGCCCTTTCTCTGCTCGCTTATGATGAACTCCAGGTCATCCAAATACCTTGTGAAGATCTCCTTGCTGTAGCCACGACGCTTCATCTTCAGCATCGTCTGCCTGAATAGCCGGTCCACATCGCTCTCCTCGCGATAGTCCTTCGTCAGCATGGCTTTTAGCTGCTTCATGGTATTGAGCAGCTTGCTCAAGGTTCTCGTGTAATGACTGAGGGATCGGCGCATTTGCTTGAACCTATTGAACTTCTCGGTCTCCCTCCATTTCTGGCGCTTGCCTTTTACAAGGTCGCGCAGTTCGGCGAGCTTAAATTTCTGAATATGCCGGGCGAGGCGAAGTCGTTGACGGGCCTTCAGCCTCAGGAAACTGACCCTTTTGGTCTTATTGTCAAGATACACATCAATTAGCATGATTATTTTGTTACTTTAATTTATTACTTAAAATTTGGTGGTTATGTAGTTATTCTTTTTGTTAGGGAGACCCTAATTTTTTAAAGTTTAGAGAGATTTAAAGAGGCAACGCCTACTAGCCAAGAGATGGGTATGGTCATTAAAAGAGGATTTTACTTACACATCACTTTCAGCTCGACTACATTGGAGTCTCCGTCGCCCTCGACATTGGAGGCGGTGCATGTGTAGTTGCCCGCCTGGTGGCGAGTGACTCCCTGCAGGGCGAGGTCTCCGCTGCTGACAATAACGCCGGCCCTCTGATTGTGTTGGATAATTTGATGCTGTGATAAAGAAAGAGGAGAAAGAGAAAAGCAAATCGTTTATGAGTGCCGAACAAGCAGACAAATCAAATGCAAATCCCCTCGTAATTAGACAGCGCCAACTAATGAGCTTTTGTTTGGTATTGCGACCTGCCATTGTCATTTCCACACATACCGAATTGTCACGACACTAGTCGTTTAATCACAGTCTGTATGTGGAAAATATCCCCAGCTAATTAGACATTTTTACGCAAAAGTCCCTGGGCTGTCACGTGTGAATTGCCAGCTTAATCATTCGACCCCCAAGCCATTCCAATTTTTCATCTACTTCCTTCGCTTCCCATGCGACCAGGCGGCTGTGTGTGGTGAGGCAGACAAATGCCGTGAGAGAGAATCCAATTGGCATTGAAGTGATTAGCCATTGAGCCTCAAATTATTGGCCGGCTAACAATAAACGACAGAGTCTAGACATTCGAGTGCACTGTGATCAGATTTAATTAACCGGCAGTGCGATTAATTGCCTCGATATCGAGACTACGGCTGAAAATATTCAAGTCGTTGACATTCAAACGAACACTGGCTCATCAATCTATCGGTTAAATAATTTCACTTAAATGTTTCGACCCGCAAGACTTTTGTTTGTCTTTGATGTTTCAATTTCCTTGCCTAAAAGAATTTTTAAAGCGGCGCCTGAAAGTTTATTTTTGGCTCTCGCTTCCGCCGATAAAAAAAAAATATATTTCTCTAGTTCATTAGAGGCCAGCAGAGGTCGCCTACGTGTTTGGCATGGCCAAAGTAGGCCTTAAATCGAGCGTTGATTTTGGCCCCGCCCGCTGTCAATATTGGCTTAAAGAGCTCAAGATTTGAGGGGCCAAATGGGCCATCGATACTCACATCAGGCAGTCGGCAGTTGAACAGACTCTTGACCTGTTTAGCACTTTTCGCAGAATCGAGTGAGTGTGAGAAAAAAAAATGAAAAACAAGCTCTTGCCCCAATGCGCCAACAAGCTTTCAACATTTTGACGCATTTCCCCAGAGTCTTGTGCCATTTAGCAGTACAACAAATTCGCACTTCACACACAGGCAGCCAACCAACCAACCACTCGCCTTGCAGAGAATGAATGTTTCACACATACAAACAAATAAATATAAACAATATACGACGAGGTGTAGGTGTGCACGAGTGTGTGTTTATATAGATGGTTTATGTTTATGGTAGACAAAAGTCAAAAAGGCAACAAAGACGGCTCACAATGCTCTGGCGACCTTACCCCAAATACAAACACACACTCAGGCCTATGTGTGGGCAAATAGCTAGAAAAATGCTTACTGAAAGCCACGGAAGGAGGCAGGGTTGTGGGGTCTGCGACAATGCAACACTTTGGGCCGAGCACTGAGACCTACATTTTATTATGTCCTGAAGTATTTGGGCCATGACACATGACCAGGCCACAGGTCTCAGAGGACATCGGCTGGGCGGGCAGGGAATTGTGGGACTTTGTGGCCAGGGAAAGCAGCGTTAGCCAGTTGAGTCAGCTGTTTCAACTACAACAAGAGTTGGATTAAAGCAATATGAAAATTCATTATGCAAGCCCTCAAAACTATGCTACAATTTATTGTAATATTTATTTTCCTGGGCGTCAATAGAAAGCCGATGTTAAATGGAAACATAATACCGAAATACAAACCGTAATAGACACGGAGGCGTTTGTATTATTAATTGATTTAATGAGTCATCCACTCCGCCTGGTCTGTCGGTTTCATGTGATAGTTTGCCTTGAACTTTAACATTTTTAAAGCGCCCAACGCGCGCAACCTTGTCGATAGCTAATACCTCAAACTCTTCAACACACAGTAGCTTATATGCATGAGTGTGTGTGTCTCTCAGCCGCCACAATTCCCGTTGGGAGGACAAAATGTGAGCAAGTTTGTTTAGCCCAGCGCTGGTCTCGTCAACGCCGGAACTGGCCCAGAACCCGGCGCAGTCGGCAGCTGCTGTCCTCGCGGACCTCCGCCCACTTGGCGAATCAGTCGCAATGCGCTCATAAAACAAATAAAAATGTCGCAGGCGCAAAGTAAATAAAGTTCAAGGTTAGCACAAATTTTTTGGTTGAGTAAACGCCAACGGGGACTGCCAGGATTCGCCCCTTCGTTTGGGGCGGTAAATGTGGATTATTTGAATAGTTTGCCAGGCGCATCCGCAGCTGCTTTTCCGTTTCAAAATCCTTCACACCTTCCCAGCCCCACTGCCGTCGCCATCACTGCCACTCGTCCGTATCCGTCCGGTCGTTGGGCCCGCCTGTCACTCAAGTTTATAGGCTGTTTGCTAGGCGGGCAAAATATTTATACTCTGCTTCTGTCAATGAGCTAAAGGGCATATTAGTTTGTTTGGGATATTGTTTTTTTTTTTCGTCACCGTCGGCCCGTCTAGGGTGTGCGGAATTCGTCGAGGGTGGGTTTAATTTAGTTTGTCTTGTTCTTTTAGTCTGTTTGTCCTTTTTGCTGCTGATGGGCAACCCTTGCCGAGGAGTTTACACTCTTTGTAGGCCAGACTGCCTAACGGCCTAATGGCAAATTTATTTCAGCCGTTACGTCTGTGGCCTTGACATGTTCGTTTGTCGCAGTCTTCGCCACCCGGAGAAGGATAGGGGCGGTTTATTCAACTTATAAATACCCAATTAGTGGGTCAAATTTATTTAATGTCTTGTTTGATTGCATTACCTTTGGTTTGGAATTCTTTTTGGTCTGATTGTGTGTTAGCCGGGCTAATTGGTTATGATTTGTGCCGGAAATCAAGCAAGCGCCAATGCAAATAGACCCGTCACCCTTCCGTTTCCTTGGAAAACTTTTGTGGGCCCTAGGAAACTTCCGGTCGACCTTCGGTTGATTTTCTAATCAAATTTTGCAGTTATGCTTGCCATTTGTGCGGTTTTAATCAAGTGCGCAAATAAATCTGCATATGCATAGCAAGCTGCCCACCCCATCGACTCTGCTGTGGTCCTTGTGAAGGTCTGTGCGTTTGTATTGAGTGCGTGTGTATAGCAAATAAATAAGTTTTGCTGGAGCCTGGAATACCCCCCTTGATGATGATGATGATGTTGTTGAGCTGCTGTCGTTGTCAGGACTACGTCTTTTATCAAAGTTGTAGAGGTGGTTACTTTTGCTTGTATTTCCTCTTCCTCAACTTGTTGTTAATGAGCATGTAGAACTTTTGCCCCACATCCCCAGAAGCACACATACCCAGAATCCTATTGCCGGATTGTGTGTGTGTAGGAACTTGAGAACTTTAATAAAACTAATTGTTAATTTAATTGGCGCACGCACAAAGGCGCGTAGCTCCAATTGAATTGGGTTACCTGCTTGTCGCTGTCACTCATTCATTCTTACCCTCACTTACTGCGTTATGTAATTGAATCATAAGCACAACAAAGGCCACAGCTCTCGCTGAGAGGCTCCTGAAGTCTGCCTTGGAATTGCATTTCGTGATATTGACCGAGTCTCGAGACGGCTTTGGCCCTTCCCCTCTCATTTCGCCCCACCTTGAATTAATTACCTTTTAATTGTAATGAGCAGTCGCCTTTAAGGTTGGAAGCATTGCAAGTACTTGGGGGTTTTTTTTTTTTGCATTTAATTAAATTTGACGTTGTTGACGCCAAGCCGGCCCCCGAGCCTTGTGGCTTGTGATTACCTGTCCACTTTCTTGGCCATGTCAGGGAAATGTTTAAATGCATTTTCAATTTGCCAACCGCAAGACAATTTGCATTTCATTTGCTGGCGATTCGTTTAGCCTTGAACTCATTACGTATACGGCGTGTGAGCCATACGGTCTGGCGGGTGCGTAATCCGAGCGACCTCAGGCCCAGCTGTCCGCGGGTCCGCCCCACCGCCACTCGACTAATGGCTTGTCTGTCTGTCTGGCTGTCGGTTCGCTTGTCTGTTCCGTTTCCATTTCATTTCCATTTTTGCGCCGCACTAACTTTTATTGTTATGACGCGCCCACATGCCCCGTAGGGGCGTGGCTGTTGCCACGAATCCCCTTGCTTTTTTTGTTTTGTTGTATTGCAAAGTGCGAGTGAAAGTGATGATTGTTAGTTACCCCGCCCCCTCTGTCCGACGACCGCTTTCTATCTGTTTATACTTGGAAACTAACTAGTCGCTGCCACCAGAGTAGTTAAACGCACAGACACAGCCCGCCCCTTACACAACGCCTCCACACACACACACACACACATCCGGTCGCCTACAATTGCTGTGCACACTTAATGCCCCCGACGTTGGCGTTGCTGGCCCCACGCTGTTGTTGGTTGGGCTGCTTGCCGTTGTTTCGTCTATTTTCAGTTCATTTGCATTTAACATTGACTTTTGTACTCAACGCTTGGCCGCATTTCCAGCGCATTTGTTGCCGCCCCCTGAAAAGTCCAACCGCCGCTGCCGCCGCGTGGTTTTCTCATTACGCCTTCATTTGGCTTGTAATTAGCATTTTATTGAGTTGCTGGCGATGTTTTATGCGCGTATGCTTCGCCTGTCCTGCTCCCCAAAAGCAATTCCATTGAATTTTATATACAAAAGGGATCCACAAGATGCCAGCGCCACCGTCGGATATTTTAAGGGCCTGTTCATTTGTGTTGCCTACTTTTGTGGGCCGCCCCACAAACTTTTGCGCCCCGCCAACTTGAACTTCTTTTTATTTATTTATCAAAGGCTCTGCCAAGGGGATGAAGGGAGGACTGTTGTCTGTTGGCAGATGTGGCCGCCGTGACCGATGTTGTTGTTGCTGTTCTAATGAATTCAATTAGCATTCATATAATTCGAACACTTCATTCGCTTGCCATTTCACATTGAATAGCATTTATTGGAATTGTTGGTGCTGTTTCTGTTGTGGTTGTTGTTGGTGTCTTACCTACTTGTAAAACTAATAAACAAATAATTCTGTTTGTAAACTTTCCCCAACAGCCCTCAGAGGCCACTTGAGTCAATTGCCCCCAAAAATAATTGCCCAATAGCTCAGTTGAAAAAACAACACTTCATTGTGCCGTCCGTCCCCGAACGGGCACGTAAATATCTGGGGAATTGTTAAGCGATAGTTTCGAGGGTTATCTTTCATGCAAAACAATCGAGTTGATTGCCTAAAAGGTCGAAGCGGTCGACGTTCCCGCCCGGAATCGATGATAAATTCGCTCGCCCTGCCCCGAAGGTCAAGGGCAAGGGATAAACAGTTTTAAGATATCATTGGTACTCACATTATGCTTCCAGACAACTTTATAAGCAGCGGGATTTGCATGCACTTTACACTCGAAGTAAACATCGTCGCCCTCTTCGATGTCCTCGGGATTTAAATTCGATCCCAGATCCAATTGCAAGGTGGGCACAACTGCAAAGAGAAAGACCAACAAATATGCCATCTGAGTTTTATTTGAATAAATCAGTAGGGAAAGAACTGCCGTCACCCCAAGGGGAATATGGCGGATCCGTTGCTCTATTAAAACAGCACCAAGTAAGCCGAGCAGAGAGTGGCCAGGATCCCCGCCTATCCGAGCCAAGAAGTTGTTTGTTCTTTCACAACGCCAGCCAGCCCACATTCTCAATTCACGGCAAAAGGGAAAAAGAGGTTAATCCCTGCTTATCCGTACTTAGTGTCGCTACGCTTTCCGGTTTTCTTTCTTTTTTAATGTTTTCGAAGGCTGTGGCAGGACGCTACCTTGAGTCCTTGGCCAGCGCGCCAGGCAACTTGTTTATTATTATTCGGCATTGTTTTTACGCTACTCGACAACAAGTTCCCCAGAGAGAGGCTGCGCTGTCTTTGGTGTTCTTGCTGTTGTTGTCGTTGCCTTGGGATTTGCCTTGGCTCTGAGCTTTACCGACGAGTCCTGTGCCTGTCACATTGTGAGCAAGTTTTCTTTAAGCCGATTTTGTCTTCGCCAAAGACTTGTTAATGAAAATGAAACATCCTTAGCCATTCCATCTGCCCAGGCTTCTTTAAAGTCTTTAAAACAGAAAATTAAAACGGTAAACTGATTTGCCAGCCCCTCCGACAGACTTCAAAGTGGCTGAGACCGCAATGCTGCGGCTCTGCTTCCAGCTTAAATGGTAATAACTGTCCCTGACCAGCTCACTCGACCCCGCCGCGACCCGCCCCCGTCGCCGGCTAATGCATTTTATGACCAACAGACAGAAAACGTAATGTAATACAAAAGTAAGGCACCGGACCTGAACCCAGCCCGGGTCCCCGAAACCCGTAACTGCAGCTTAACTTAACGACTTTTGAGGGCTACATTACGTAGGTGTGGGTGGGTGGGTGTCGACCTTTGGCTCCCCTCATGCTTCTGGTTTGGTGGGCCTGTCAGTGTGCATTGTGCAGAAAACTTTAAGAGTAGCTCGTTAGAAGGGCCAGCGGCCAGGGAACAAAGCTGCACTGGGCATATAAATTGCATTAACTTGAAACTATTTCAGCCAACAACCGCAAAAGGAAGCCAAAATAAAAAGTGGCTTAAATTGAAATTAATTTCAAATGGCAAAGGAATCCGGCGCGGGTGAGGATTCAGGCAAAGGGAAGAACTTTGTGGATTTGAAATAGGTTAATGAAAATGAAAAGGAGCTTAGATTAAATCCAACATTTTTTTTTTGAATTTCTCATTCATTGATTGAGGAACGGGCTTCCATCTGTCGGCTGTCGGCGTCGGTACTTAAAAATTCCTAAGCTGCCTACGCAATCCGCCTCGTTTGGGCCTTCGCCCATTTGTCCTTTCTCATCTTGGCGGCCTAATCTGCAGCGTCATTACTTTTATTGCGGATATGAGTTTAATTTTAGGTGTTTCCTTTTGATTTAATTCCCCAGCCAAGAGTTGATTGTGTGGAAAATGAAAGCTTTTCCTTTCTGGACGCCACCCTTGTTTGTTTTATGGCCTCCGTTTATTTCATTTCCTCCACCGTCGTCGCCGCCGCCCTGTTGCTATCGAGAGGTCAAGGCTTATGGATTATGAAGGCAGCAACTGTTTAGGAATTCATGAAAATATTTCAAGTATGATCGCTCGACATTGTAATTATTTACTGCGGATGACCAGTTTATGTTCGCTGCGCCCTCATCGACCCCATCTCGAAGGAATTCAATTTCTGTGCAAGTTCAGTTTTATTTCCCCAAAAAAGCAGCGCAAAGGAAGACACAAAACAAAATCACAGGAAGCCCGCGCGTCGCAGCGACCGGGGCCAAGGAGAAATATTTTAAGCACGCTATAAACATGTAAATGAGCATGGAAATTGAAATTGTTATCTAATTTTTTATATCAGCAGCGGGAGCACCAAGACCCCAGCGAGCGAGTCTCCTTTAAACGGAGATTTTGCCCGCCAACGTCGCTCAACCGCGGCCCCGGCAACGTCCTTTCCCACGCGGTAAAGGAGTAAAAGTTTCATGGCGAACGATGCGCGAAGCTTTTAGATAATAGACGTGGAACAGTGTCGACACTCGCAAGGACGTTGATGGGATGAAAAGGGCTTCCTCAGGGTATTGAAACATAAAGGGAGCGCGAAGAACCGCGCCAAGAATAAGTTGCTCATTTTTAATAACAAACTTTTGGTTATGAATTCCCCGACTAGCTGATTGGCTGGCTGGCTGGCTGGTTGTCGGGCAATTTTATGGGAACATAAACCAAACGTTTGACATGTGGGCCAAAAACAAAGAGGAAAGAACCCAAGCAACGGCCACTGCCGCTATCACTGCCTATAAGTCTATGAGATTTATATGCAAAACAGTATTGATTGCAACATGAGCGATAAGCTCTGCCGGCTGTGCCGGCTCGGCTCGGCTGGGCTGCTCTGGGCTGGGAAAGTTGGCTTTGGTTTATGCGTTTGCACATGGCATGTCAAGTTGGCGCAAATTTATGGTCCCGACCGGAGCCTCATAAACCAAAACTCATGTCAAACATGGCCAATTAAGCGGGCGGTCGGGCCGTGCCCAGAGACGAGAGAAAGTAGTCGAGATTTCTACTTACAGAAAACATTCAGTTTCATAGCCGTCTCACGGATCCCGTTGCGCACCAGCTCGTTGGTTGCCCGGCAGGACAGAGCCTTCCCGTGATCCTCTCGGGTTGGCGTGATGGTCAGCACCGAGGTGCTTACATTGCCGTCTTCAGAGACCTGCAAAAACCATCGTTAAATTGTGTTCAAGTGGCTGAGATTTGTTGTCACTTACCTTCTGGCTGTGGCCGTGGAGCTCCAAATTGCCCATCCACCAGGTGATTTTGGCTGGCGGCCGCGATCCAATCGCCTGGCACTCAATTTCGTATTTTCGATCCGCCGACATTGGTTGATTGTTGAAGCTGATTTCCACTAGCAGTGGCCGCACTGTAAAAGAGAGAAAAGCAATTTGCCGTTTGTATTAAATCTCATAGTTAATGGAAGAGGAAACATTACGGAAGGACGGAAGGCAGGCGCAGCCCTTAAATGGAGCTTAAAAGGGTTGGTTTTCATTTATAATTTCGCCTCCTTTTTGTTGGCTCACTGGCCTTTATGTTTATTTATTCAAACTGTGTGTGAAAATCGAAACGCAATGCAACTGACACACACGCAATACAATTAAAATTAATTGCAACAAATTACGATGATTTCAATGGACCTCAACTGCCAGCTGAACGTGTAACTCGCCCCAAAGGTCCAAGTTTAATACAAGAACCAGTAAAAAATTGACTAAAGAATGTGGAAAATTAATTTTAAAGACTTTAAGATTTTCAGGAGAAAATATTCGCAAGATAAGATACAGGACGATTCTTTACGGGTTTCTGGTTAAATTCGGATCACATTAAAATACTCTCTGGGATGGCCAGAAGTTTCTTTCCTTCTCTGTCATTTCCCCTTAAATTTGGTTTCCTTCATTGCTTAAATTAATAATTTCCTTCTCTTCAAAATAATTGGACAAATATTTGACCGCGTTTTTAAGCATTTAATTGCCATTTGTTATTAGGAAGTTTTGATGAATTAAATAACTATAATTTTAATATCCATCAGACTTTTAAATAATAAAAAGCGTAAAAGATTTTTAAAGAAAATTTATTAAGCTTCAAGCTTAAGTTAAATTAAATATTAAATATTTTTTCGGTTAGGTCGGCGGGTCAGTGAAATTGTCATATAATTTAATTTTGATTTATGCGAAAATCTAAACAATCAAATTGCAATCACCAGAAAAACCCAACAATTATTTGGAATGTTTGTTAATATAAATGGCTGATTTCGTTTCTGTTTGCCAATCAAATTAAAATCGCCCATCCACATGTAAATAAACACAAACAATCTGCCGTAAAAAAATCCAAAGTCCTAAATAGAAAATTCACGGTGTTCAAGGTTCACTTTCATTATTACAAACACAACAATTCCTGCGGCTTTTGTTGTTTCTGATTTTATTGCCAGCGCCCTGGGCAGATAATAATCTATTTATTACGGTGTTTTTTTTTGTTCTTCTTATTGTCATGGCAGTTCGACTTTAAATTATAAATGGCGAGTAGCGAATTTTGTATAAATTTCATTTCCACATTAAAAATTTTAAACTCGATACGGAGAAATTTTCAATGAATTCCCTTTTCTTTGTATGACCTACTAGAAATGGTAGAGTGTTTTTTTCATTTATAAATTTAAATAAATAAATGTAAAACACACTCTGCTGTTGATTTTGTTGTTGCTTATCCTGTGCGGTCTGGCGCGCATTGTACAATTTAATTCAGCAGCAACAATAATCGAAAGAATTTATATATTAATGCACATTTATTTGTGTATTTATTTTCGTGCAATTCGCCCTTTCACCTTCGGCTCGTTGTAATTTCTTCTCCCGTTTAATTACTATTTATTTTGTTTTATAATTTTTTTTATGCCATTTAACGACAGCAGGAGGGCATGTTCTGGAATTGTAATACAATTCGTGCTTCATTGTAATTTAATTAATTATGCGCCTTTTAAATTAAAAGTCCATGGAAATATTGAATTTAAAGGTCCGAAGACTCGGCCAGCGTTCGGAGATCCGTTTTGGTATTCCTATTTCCGCCCTTCTTTTCGGAAGGAATATATAGTGAAATTAGTTCGCATTCCGCATTTGCCTGCCAGCACATTAATTTATTTGCATAGTGTTCAGGTTAAAATTGCAGCTCCTGCGGTTTTGTTCGGAAAAAACTCATTTGCGGGCTTCGATTTCGCGTATCGGTCAATTGGTTCGTTTGCCGACCTCCCAAAATGCAATCGACTGGTCACATTAATGTGTAATTATTTGAAAATCTCTATAATTAAAGCGTGCAAATGTGCAAAGTCAAATGCGGCGAGCATAACCCAAAAATCCCTACGTTTATTGCCGACCCAGCCGAGCGGAAGTGCAAATCACGTGTGATAATTTCAGGGCTTCCGCTCCCTTCGCTCTCGCCGCTGTTAATGTGTGCAAATGCATTTTACATGCATTTAAATAAACCACCGCCACCCACACTCGGTTTCGCTTACGCCAGGATCACCGACCGCTCAATGAAAAATTCATGGCCAGTTGGAGTGGCAAAATTGGTCCTCAGGGCCCAGCGCTTCAAATCGAGGCCAACGCAACGGTCTAGTGAGCTGACCTTGATCTTTGGCTTGGCGCTAAGGAACGTGAAATTAATTATCTAATTTTGTGGGGTCGTAAAATTAACTAATTGAGGTCATACTTTCATAATTCAACTATTTCGGCTCGCACGCACTCCGGAGCCACGCGAGCTGCTTGTCCCCAAGCCTCAATTTTGTGGCAGGTGCGATGAAAATCAGTTTTGCCACTTCGTGTGGCAACACTTCGAGGCGCATTTTTTGGCGGCCAATTTGGCTAAAATGTTAGATGAATTGATTTTAGGCCGGGGGCACGGAGCCTTCAAAGGGGCTTGTCTGATTGAAAAATATCTAAATAAACTCATCGAACTTTGGCAGTTGGATTCACTTAAGTGGATTAGTTTTTTGACTTCAGCTTCCTACTTCGAAAACGAAAGTGATCTTGTATTCTCTGTTTATTCGAATTCAATATTAATGCGCTCTGCGGAAGGTTTTCGGGGCTGGTTGAAATGTCGGGGCCGTTAAAATATCAAATATGCGTTGGGGGGCAGCTGTTGTCGCAAAGCATTTACATTTTTATTATCGCGAAATTGCGACACAAAGCAGCAATTGCTTCTGGCAGCCTACAGGCCGCATTAAATTCTATGGCCAATATTTGCCTCTTCAAAAAGGCGGCTCGTGGCGGCCTAATGGCCAATCCTGATAGCCAGGGGGAGCGGGGCCTTTGGTCTTGAAGGATTTGGGGATTGGCAGCCGGGGAAATTTCAATCTGCAGGTGTCAAGTCACCTCAATTGGCCTTCGCCAAATGTTATCGCGGCCGCTTGCCAACCCAATGAAACAATAAAATCGATAAGCTGCCATCTAAAATGAAAACAAGCCCGGGCATTTCTGGACGTGCTGGAATTGCCAACAGTTTAAATCAATTGGAAGAATGACAACGCGCCAAAAGAGCATTTAAAAAATTGTCCAAAAATAATAAATCCCAACCAATACCCCAGCTGTACATATGGTCTATTCCTATAGAGTTTTGGGAAGCTGCCAGGAAGGCCCAACAAAATAACAGAAGGTCGGTCGTTGGCTACGCACGTAAAATTTAAAAACTTTCATTTAACTGAAGCGATTGCTGTTGTTGCTGTTGCTGTTGTTGGATTTGCATAAGCCATTTTATTATCTATTTTTTCGTTTCGGCCTCGCCCATTTTTTTCCTGTAGAGCAGAATGGAGCGCGAGTTTTATCTGTTCAGCTATTTGTTAAAACTTTTATCGCCCGCGTGGAAAAAATAAAAAAAGAGCGGAGCGGCAACAAGCGAAAAAATAAGGGAAAGGGCGAATAAAATAAATAAAAATGTTTGCCAAACCGTTTTTAGCAGCATATTCCGGGTTGAGTGCTGCTTGAAACTCAATTTAAAAATATTTTCAATTTTATGGAAATTTTTTACCCATTTCCCAACGACCCGGGCGACCCGACCGAACCAGTTGATTACGCACTGCAGTCGACACTCGGACGGACGGGCACCGAAATCTCTTTTAATGAAAGCCAAAAATGGGCATCCTGCCGCCATACTTACGATAGAGCTCGATGGTGATATTCGTGGCGACATATTTCTTGTGGAAATTGGTCGCCTGACACGTGTAGACCGCATGCTGGTGGATGCGTGACAGATTTCGAACCACTAACTTGCTGTTGATGGTGCCGTCGTAGGTGTAGTCGACCACGCTGTTCTGCAGCTGGCCATTCATCAGCCAGGTGACAGTTGGCTGCGGTGAGCCTGCAACGGAAAGAAACATACAAAAATTATTCAATTTATGGGTGAACGCTGATCTTTTGGGAGGGAGGGTTGGTTTTCGGTGAGTAAAACATCAGCCGGCTGGTTGCCAAATTGCCGTGCTTGAGAACTGCAAATTACCTGCTCGCCAATGGCGCATGCAACAATTTGAGGCACGCAAGGCAAACGGCTACGGTGAAGGCCGCCCAGGATGCCAGCCCACCAATTTCGCTTTTTTGTTCCTCCACCTCAATTATGTGACATTGTGAGTATCCTTGTCATTATGCCATTTTAATCTGGGCCGCGTTCCGCTTGTTAGGCCCGCCCGTCGGGGTCGCCCGTATCAACGGGCATTACTCATACGCAGCGTGTGGCAGCGGCGGTGCTCGCTTTTAACGACTCGAACTTAATCAAGCGGTAAAATTAGCTTTACTCTCTTTTGTGTGTACGCACCGTATGAGTGGGCTGGCATTAAATTAATGGCCCTGTTGGCCTGGCCATGGGCCTACACTTGCAAAAACTCCAACCGAATTCTCAAGTGGCCGGAGACAAATTTGAAAGCAGTCAATTGTCGAATTTATGACCATCATTTTCTGCCAGTGTACTTTCAGTCATATAAATTAATCGACTTCTATTTTCCCACTCTCTTTCTCTCGTTTTGTTTTTAGTGTCGGGGCCACTTCAAACGCGACCCACAAAGCAAATACGAATGCGAATACAATTGCCTTGGTAAGTGCCATTAAATCCACCTGGAAATCCAGTAAAACTATGCACGCGCCCAGAGTGGGCCCCAAAGCCGGCGCCACTGCATTTGATACATGATGAAAAATTCGACACACACCGGCACACACGCACACTACAGCTAAGCGTTTGTAGTCCTAGAGATTTAGACATTTAGTCCGCACATACGAGGGCAGATTGAATATTTGAGTTGTGTGATGGAAACTAAATTTCAAGGGGGTTTTTAGGGATTCATAGTACGCCTTCAATTGTGACAGGTATTGGGAATTTGAGTAAGAAATATGGGACTCTATTTATAGATACTTTATGAAGGCAGATATTCCTTAAATTTCTCTGATTCTGGAGGTTATTGTAATTCTTATGGGAACATCAAAAAATTAAGCCCTCATATCTAAATTATTCTGTTTTTCCCAGAAACCTATTGAAGACTTGAGCGGCTTCTATTTATGAATATTAAATCCACTCCTTCAGAATTATCAAACTTCCCAGTTGGATATTTAAATTTAAGATCTTTTACATAAGACTGACTTTCGTAGCCACCCTCTCTTCAGTTTGATATGTGTGTGTGTGCCACTAAACGCACATTACTTTGATTAATAACTGCCATTTGGTAGAGTTTTATGTTCCTTATGAAAATATTTCACAAGCCCCCGAAAGCTGCACTGCTGCGACAGATCGACACTGGCGACTCAGTTCACGGGAGGATTAGTGAATTTTTCTGGCAGATTATGAAACCTGTCCTTTTTTATGTCCTCCAATGATTGATGATGGCCCCTGACAAACAATTGATGCACTGTTGGAAGTTTCCTGGGCGCTTTGAGCGCTTTTTGGATTTGAAGAACCGAATGGCCAAGCACTTTAATATCACTTCAGGGGTGGGGCGGACTTGGGGGCTAGGAAAACTATAATGTTGGGTGAATTGCGCTCATAATGCGGCGCCGTGTGGTGCCAAATGTGCGGCATTCAAAGCCACAAGCCACGTGCCGCCCTCCCCGCCCCCGAGCACAGCCCGGCCAGCCTTTCTCACACCCAACGTGCGTGCATTTCGCACATAAATTTAACTAATTTGCTTTGTGCTCTGTGCGGGTGTGTGTGTGTGTGTTGGAGTAGAGTTTTTAGAGCCCTTCTGGTTGGCCAATCGGCTGGCCACAGTATTTTCCATTTCAAAATTTTAATTAGCGGTCCCCAGCAGACGTTGCCTGGTTGGCTGCTTGCAGCTGCTGCTGTCGGCCTCGACCGACCGGCCATTGTCTTTTATTGCCGTGGCCGCTGCCGCTGCCAGTGCCACTGGTGCGACTGCCGCTGTTGCGTGCCGTGCATAATTCTTCTTCCCTTGGCTGCCCGTGTGGCCAAAAAACTTTCAGTTTCGTTGGCCCGGTTTCGCTTCTTCTTCTGTGGGCCATTGAGACGGAGCGACGGTCGTTCGGTCGACGGCCGTTTGGTCGGCCGGGCGTGCAACAAAGAAAGTCCACTCAGTCAACTGGCACTTTTCCCTTTACAAATGTCAACAACAAACACAAAAGCCGGCAAAGCACACACACGCACCCGCATCCGTCCGCCCGCCCGCCCACTCGCACATGCAGGGCCGTTTATGCAGCTGACTTGCATTTAAGTTGCCTGCCAACTTTGTCGCTTTGCCGGTTGCTTCGTGTTGCCTACTTTTCGGCATCGAGTTGTATTCCCCCACAAAGACGTCCGTCCTGCCGATTCTTGCCCAGCCAAAAGAGAGTTCTGTGTAGAATTTGTAACTATTTAAATATGAAAGGGACTTGAGTTTCTTTTTTCGTTATTTGGGTATTTTGGCAGTTCCTTTTTGACTGGGATTTTGCCTGGCCAATACACATTTGTGGGTGAGGAAATTGAATAGCGAGGAAATTGAATTTAGTAAAGGATATAAGAATTATTGATTTGCCCTCAAAGCCGCATTATTTTTATAGCGTCTGTTAAATGTTTCAGGGCTAAAATGGAACTTATAAAGTTGCTCATCGAAAACCCAAGCAAAAATAAAATTTTGAGGAACATTTCTAGTGAATTTTTTTTAGTATCTTATTCACATGCACAGCCTTCACTTAATTCTGAAAACAAAGTCGCAATTTTCTGCTTTAAATTAAAAAATCCACCGAACCACAAACTCCCGCTTTGCGAAAAGAGCATTGAAACTTCTGCATACGAAAGGAAATTTTGTGCAGTTGCTCTCGGCTACATTAGCATTTCTTTGGCTTTCTTTCTGGCATTTGCTTTGCAGTCAACTTTTTTATTCCTGCCCAACTTTCTCCGCCTTCGACGTCGTCGTCGCCAACAGCCGCTGCCGTAATGAGCACACGCCCAAATTGCATGGCCAGCATTTAAATGCGTGCCAGTTTTTTAACGTTTCAAACGCTTTTTTCTTCCTCTTTGAGGACAAATTTACCAACACACGCTCACCAACACACTCGCAGCTCGTGTTGCTTTTATGGCGACTACGACGGATGTCGGGAGCTTTAGCACTGAGCCAAAAATCAACACACTAAATGACACACATACACACAGCTGTGTGTTGCTGTGTGGGTGTGCGTGCTTGTGTGGATATGTTGTTGCCTTAGTTATGCAATGCTGAAATATTTGCTTGTTTAGTTTTGCATATCTTTGCCTTACATCTGCTGCATAAAAAACAGCAGCCAGGCAACTCGACAACTGGCAGCATTGCAACTCTCAGCCAGCGGCCGATGATACAATGCAGCCCTTGCCACCCACGGGCCAGTGATATGCCAAAGACAGGACGAGAGAGAGGAGAGCAAACAAAGCTGTGAAAAAAATAGAAAACACAACAGGCGTTCGTTGTTGCCGCTGCCTTACAGTTGCTGATAGTTACGAAATTCTCTGCCACATAAATATTTTTTATGTTGTCTTTCCTAGAATTTCCCTCTCACTCTTGCCGTCTGCTTGGCATTTGCTTTCTGTTGCCTGGCTGGCCGACCGGCTGGTGGCCCATTGAGGAAGCTGTAAAATAAATTTAAAGACTGCACTTAAAGTGATACAAGCCGGGGGAGTGCGACAAGCGGCAACTGGCAACTGAACCGACTTGCATTCATTCTTCCACGACTTGAATTGCCGAGTTGCCAGGGCGAGGCGGCGGTGGCTGTGGCTGTGAGTGCCTCTCTGTTTCCTGTTTCCGGTGCCTGCTGATTGTTTGTTCAGCATTACAAAGTTGAAGTGAACAGAAGAGTAATTTGTCTGAGGCCTAACTTGAATTAAGAGAGAGACTGCGGACAGACTGGACCCCAGTCGACGTATGTGGCTGAGATTCCTTCTTTATTGACGGCAACTTTGCCACAAAGCCTTGGTGGCCGTCACCACTTCTGACCTTTTCCCGCTTCCTCTCTACCCCAGTCGGCCAATTAAATAGCCGACCCGTAGACCCATTAGGCGCCTCATTAAGGACAATTAGATTTGACCTTAGAGTCCAGTCCACCTTTGTGTGGCCCAAGGAGTCGACTTTTAACTCAAAAATTTAAGGTTATTTACAACCCAGACAACTGTCCGACCGCCCGACCACAGACATTGGCCCGGCCTAATGCAACCACAACGGGCAGGCGGTCGGCCATAAAATGCTGGCGGCAACGATGCATTTAAAGGCGCCGTCGACGGTTTGCCTGCCTTTCCCCTGCTGCAACGAGTGCAAATGAGAGAAAAATTATGCGAGCAATTTTCAAAGGAGACGAGAAAAAAAAGTAGAGTCGCCGCAGGACCAAAGCCGATGGCATGCACATTTCATCACTCTATGGGTGCCGGCAGGCGATTTTATATATACGTATAAAATATTTTCTTTTTTCGCCATCTCTTCCGTGTAGTAAATAATTCGTCCTTTTTTGTTTGGTTTCTCTATTTTGCAATTTTTTTTGCCCCGCCGACGGCCTTTATTGTGGGGACTTCCGTGAGCGGGCAAAAAGTGCTAAAAACGTGGCGCAAAAATGTAATAAAAATGCACACAATTTTGTAGTCAGCAACCTGCCTACACCAGCAACAACAACCATACGGCTCGCAGGACTAAAACACAACAATATGGCAACCGCCGCGCACTTTAGCAAAAGCGGAAAACGCCTGCACTTCCGTTCGCCATCCACACGCGCGCCCCGGACAGAAGCAGGTTGATTTTCTACTGGCAGTTTCATGGCTGCCGCTGCCGCTGCTGCTTCTCATGCTTCCTATCAGCGTCAACTCTCTGCCTCTGTGGGTGTGTAACCAAACCGCCGGGTGCAAAATGAATGGCGTGCCTGTAACCTCGCCTGGCGCGCTGCAAACATCAAAATTACTCGACGGCGGCGGGCCCGGCCGGTGATGATTGTTGTTGCTGGGCGGGCCAATATATTCTTTATGATTTTGGCCACATTGCGCCCGAGTTCGGCCGGGTGCTTAATTTTTACTGGGGCCCGCGGTCTTTATAACTTCATTTCCCTGCCGCTCTGTCGTCGCTGCCGCCGTCGCCGTCGCCGCTGCAATAAAATTTACGACTCCTTTGTCGATTTGGCACACCCTTGAGCCCAACCGGCGGTCTGGCTAGCCTCCTTTCACTTACTTTCTTGATTGCACTTCGTTAAGTGGCAACTTTTCTTATATTTTGCCCATTTCATTTCGTCTTCTCTCCTCTCTGCGACTTCGAAAAATAAAAGTATGCAATTTTATAATGGACATCGCATGTTTGCCGGCGGCCCCGAGTTAGCCGTGCTCGACGATTGCTTGGCTCTGTTCTGGTCGTCTGCCCGTGGCGAACATAATGGCAACTTTTATTTTGGGGTCTGTAATTTATTTCCGCCATATGTTGCGATTTCGATTCGTTGCAAATTTATGCAAATTTTTCAATTAACACGCAAACGTCCGACGGATTAATGACAACTGACTGCGAAATTGCCCAGCAAACACGACAGTCACCACCCAGCGAATTCCTGGGAAAGAGTCTCGTAACTTGATCAGTTTCTATGAAAGCTCGATATAATTTTCTATAATAGACTGTGCCATTTTCATTTTTGGAGAGCCGGTGGGCAGCTGAGTTTCGTGACAATGGAATTTCACAGCAATCAGTTGGGTCTTCCTGCCATTTGGCTTTTGGCCCATTTCTTGCTTATCAGCGAGTCCTTTGGCCTCTTAATTGCCTCACACACACACGCAGACGTTGACAATTACCCAATTTTTCTTTCACGTCGTCGCCTGTATCGCTTTGCCAACCCGATCCCAGCTCCGACCGCCGAGTTGAGTGCAGTTTTCTTGCTTGGTGATTTATTTTATGTCAACGTTGACATGTCAAACCATTCAAAGTGGTTTCACTTCCGCCGCTGCCGCTGCCGCTGCCACCATCGTCAGTTGGTTCTCCGCCCACCAGCCTGAACCGCGACGATAAAGCACGCGATTGTTGAGTCGAGTTGAAATGCTACCGCTGACACACTTGCGATTGGGGTGGGCTGTCCTGGCCTCGCCAGGACGAACGGTATGTATGGCAACTGCATGACCCACTAACCACCCTCGGCTGGCTGGCTTTCTTTGCCCTTTGCCTTTTCGGCCGAATTTATCGACAGTTGACTCAAGTGTTAACTGCTGGCCGAACTACGGAACCGTGAGTCGTGAATGCTCCGCAGCATTCAGCATTCGTCTGACACCTCTTGCAAAGAGCGCAATTGTCGAGGGGTCGGCCAAACTTTGTCCACCAATTTCCTGGACTTCTGTTTACTCAACCTTTGTGGGGCCGCAGCGAGTTATGTTATTCCAGACCCAGCTGGTCTGGTTCCATTGGGCACTTTTAATCCTTTTGTGCACAACTCTGGCCATGGGTGGGGTTGGCCAGAAATTGACTTCCGTTTCGTGGCCGTTGATTTTCGGTTTCAATTGGAGCTTTTGTTGACTTGCCCACGCCCCCTCCCCGCACAATTGACTTTATTTACCTTATTTATTTGTCTGTTGTTCTTGGCCAGCTCTTTTGTTTACGGCCACAACAAGGAATAACAACAAGGTTCCCCCAACCCAGAATGTCGGCCTGGCAGACGCGAACTTATGATTGTTTCGGTGATTTCAATTTTTGATAACTTTTATGCATGGCATTTCAAAAAAGGGGTTCAAACTTACCGCCGTAGACGACGCAGGTCACTTCCAGACTGCCGCCCTCTTCATAGGGCCCGGCCCTCGAGTCGATTCTCAGTCGCCGCTCATTGAAGATGTTCGGCTGTTGCGGTGGCACTGGAAGGAATTAGAGGAAAATAAATGTAGAGAAATCTTTTTAACAACTACCACAAAATAGACGGGGCTATTGTGAGTTTAAGGGATTTGGCATAAATTAATTGCCAGATTGCTTATGAAATATGCAGAGGGATATTAAAAGGGCTTTCAAGTGTCCGCGGAGACCGCAAATCAAAACCGATTTGTATGCGGATTTTGGATTTTAGACTCGCGAATTTTGGGAAAGCGCCACCAGCTCGTTAACACATTCGGCATCACAAAGCAAATGGACGTTTCAAACTCTGTGGTCAACCAAAAATCATTTCAGCTAATTTATAACCGGCGATCCATCTGTCCGACTGTCCGACTGTCTAACTGCCATGCAAATGGTGATTGCGTTTACAACAAAAACTCGAAATATAGATTTTTTTGTGGCCAGGAGTTTTTATTCTCGAATGTGCGACTGCATTTGGCAGGAATTTTTATTACGCGGTCGTTGGGAGAGTCGGACGGTTGGCTGGCTGTTTGCTTTGAAAAGCGCAGAGATATAAAAAATAAATAAATACGATTCAATGCACTGGGGCTAATTTTTAATTGAAACATCAGTTGGTCAATTCGCGGAGGAAAGAAATAAATATTTTCATTTTAAAATAAAAAGAGCAATGATTTTGCAATAAATTAACTCGCTTATTTGTTGACGGGACATTTCAAATCATTTTTTAATGGGGTTTTTCATGCCTCGGGCGTTTTTTAAATCTATTAAAATTTCTCTTTCCTTTAAATTATTTCGCTCTACTCACCAACAACTTCCAAATTCACATTGCTGTTTCTGGTCTGCGAGAGTTTGAAGTCCACGCGGCAACGAAAGTTGCCCGCATCCTTTTCCTGTTCACAGCGTTCGAAAGGCGATAGAAAATCAAAGCAAATGGGAAATCAAAAAAGAAATGGGAATTTTAATTATGAAATCCATTGAAGCTGGAGGCCACATACCTTGACGGGATTTATAATCAATTCCGCTGGCTCCTTGTGCGTGCGAAAGACGGCGCGATCCTCGAGGACCTCCTCGTCCCGCCAGTGGGACGGTGTGCCCGCATGGGCGCCCCTCGTGTCATAGCTGTCAATGCGAGGACAATGAGCAATCAGGGCTTTTTGGAGAGCCAAACTTGGCAAACTTACCTATAAATGGGCAAATTATTTTTGTACCACACAACGAGAAGGACCTTGTCGTCGGGCAGACTGGAGCCCACATCGCATTTGATCTGAGCGGAGCCGTTGACGAGCACGCGAAGAATTTCACCATCTGCAAATAAAAAATACCAACAAGATGAAAAAAACGAAGGATAAACTTTTATTACAAGCTTGGAGATTTTCCCAAGCGCTGTTGCCTGTCGGGCAACTTGAAAGAGAAATCAATTTCGGGGTAAATTGATTCTCAAGTAGCCACCAAGCCCCGAACAGCGCCGGCAATTTGTCAAAAAAAAGCAAAACTATGATAAAATGCAGTTGGCAATTGGGACCCTGGAAAACTGGCAACTGCAATTGCTGAGCTGTGATAAATGCGGTGCCCCGCTCAGTACGCCTAATTAACCCCAAGCGGCGCGCAAATCTCGCCAAATTGTGGCTACCCAACTGCACCGGCTTACGGAAATCGCAGGGCTTTAAAATATCGACTGGCGGACAGCGGAAACAAAATATAAAAATAAAAATGCAAAAAACCGCGAGTGAATGCCGCAAACTAAACTGACCGCCGGCCCAACCAGCCGACTGCCCTCACGATGATTGGGCAAACCGCATTCACAGATTACAAATTTACCGCCATGCGTTCCAAATGCACTGGTGGTTGGCCAGCCATTGCTCCTTTTATTTGTGGGCGTCCCTTTCTGTGTGACATCAGTGGGGCGCCTTGGGGCTAAGCTTTTGTTTCTAATTTTGCACTTGTGTGAGCAGAACACCAAAATGCCCCAAGCAGGCCTATCCACACGCACGCCAAGCACAGCACAGCACAGGCCAGCAGACAGCCAACGAGCCTTGCCAAAGACTCGATTCCTTGCTCTTCCTGACGTTGCCGCGGGCGCCGACCAGGCCATTTGGGGCGCTCCCCCAATGACCACATGATAAATAATCGATAAATTATGTGGACACATGTTTAATCTACCATGAAATAGAATCATTTCCCTTCAATTTGTTTGTCCGACAACAGCAACGACCGGCGAGCCAACGACACAACGAGAACAGATGTGTTTTAGGCGACAGCCTGTGTCCCCCTCGTCCACGCCGTCGAACGGTTTTAAAAATAAATAATGAGCATGGCAACACTCGCACCCGCCGCCGCCCCTCGCCAGATCTCTGATGCATGAGCAATTTAGACGTTAAGTGCAGTGTTGGTGACAGCGGCGGGGTCTCTCCCCCTCTCTCACTGGAGAGATGTAGTGAAATATTACGCATACGCCATGTAAGCGCCCCTCAGAGCTGGTCAGGTCGGCTGGCCGCAGGAGGCGTCTAACAGCTCGCACAATGACACATTTATCAATTTCTTAATTGCATGCCATGAATAACAACTTCGACAGCTTTAAATAGCAACCGACTGCCGACCAAAGCCAAAGTGATTAGGCGACACAGCAGTCCGCCCAGCAACCCAGCAAGCATTTTCAAACAGGCGCAGCAGCTATGAGGGATTGTGGGCGATATTCCAATAGATTTTAAAGTGGGTGCCGAACTTATGAGACTCTTTAGATCAAGATAGTTTGATCTAGATATATAAATCGTTTCATCGAAAAGACTTCCGCACTCTCTGCTTGAATTTACTTCTTGAAACTCGCAATGGTTTAGTTCATTAGTCTCTAATTTTTCTCCACTATTTCCTTCAAGAATTTGGTGTGCAATTTCTTAATTAATATTTTATATAGAGATCTACTTGACTAGAGCCCAACAATGCCTCTGTTTTCAATTTGCGCTGAGCGCCCGAGCGAGCAAGAGAGACAAACAATGGCAATGACTCTGCGGGTCGCCATTGTTGTTGGCAGAGTTGCCACTTTAATGTAATTTAACTTATTCTAATTGACACTTGGGCGCCGTTGTTGCAAACTTAATTTTGACGCATTTACACATACATTCATTTCAATTTCCTTGGCACACACACAAGCTGGAGGAAAAAAAACAAACAGAAGGACGGGACGCGCGGACGAGACGGGCGGACGGCCAAGAACAATGGCAACAATGGCGGCAACACATGCAAACAAAAACAAGCAACTTGCAACACAACAATGGAAACACGACAAAAGACGGTGAATTTATTGCAAGCAACGAGAGTCGACCGAAGAGACTGCGGGCGTCGAGTCCTTGCACCAGCGCAAAATGGAGAAGGAAAAAGTCTGTTAACTTGGCTAGCTGATGAGGCATGGCCAGGGGACGGGGGAGGTCAACTAAATACAAAAACCACGTGGCAGTGTTTTCCTGTCCAGGTGACTGCGGGTGGGCTTGTGTCTCTGCGGTCCAATCTCTTTGGGGCTGCACAAAACGAACAATCCCAGAGCCTGGTTAACCGAAAGTCCATTGTTGGTCGATCCTTTGAGGCTCTTGGGATATAGAAAATAATCAATGGCCCTGGCTAATTAAAGAAAATATTCTAGAACCGCCTCTTGGGATGCCGGTCTGCCGGTCTGCTGCACTGCCCGACGAGACTGTCAAGACCTCAAAGTCAGTTGGGTTTCCGTCTTAATGCTGCATAATTGACAGTTAGTCAAGCGTTCATCCTTCTCCCTGGTCGGGCTGCACTACAAAGATAACGTCAAAAGTTGTGTGGCTGCGTCTCATTACAACATTTCAGCCAGCCACTGGAAATGCATTGAAGCCAAAACTTTTGACAGTGGACGAGACAGTTTGAAGGCATTCACCATTCAGCTGGTGGGCTAAATCGTCCTTCACACGCATTAATGCCACAAAGACGTCTTCGAAAGGGGTTGGGATGGCGCTAATTATCAATAATTACTTTCTAATTTGTGGCTAACGCAGAGACCACAAAACTACAAAACAAGACAACAAAACAAGGCAGAGAAACGCCCACGGAAAAGGTCGCTGGCAGTAGGCGGTGGCCAGTGACCGACAGGTCTTGTCGCTTGGTATAAATGAAAATCAATTGTGCAAACTTTCAATGACATGTGAATGTGTAATGGGCACGGCGGGTGGGCGAGAGGGGCGTGTTTGGTTAACCGTGTCCCTTTGTTGGGTCCCTTGGCCAGCAGAACGAACTCATTTGCGGTCAATCCGGTGAACGGGCAGGCCAGTGAGCGTAAAGAGACCGCCTCTGTCATGGATCAGTGCGGCCACGTGCCCTCCAACACAGTAGGAGCTCCCAATGGCGGCATGGATGGCTGGGCTGCCCACATATCTGCCTCGGATCTCACATGCGAGTAGAAATTCTAGGTAGCTCACGGACATCGTTAGCACAAATTGTTTGAGGTAACAAAAGCAGAGAAAAAGGCAAAATAAAATAAAAATGAAATCCAACCAGGCATCGTCAAATCAACCAACCAACTAACCCACCGGTCGACAGACCAACTGACTGACTGGTCGGGGAAATTCAAAAGCTGCTAGTTAGCAACAATTTGGCACAAAGTTCGCTTGATTAAATTGGCGGGGTCGGGCAGACGGACAGCCTGGCATTTAGATGAAAATGGTTAACTGTAGAGAAATTCCTTGGCTGGCGGCATTTTCGGTTTTGTCATAAATCAAAATTTATGCCCTCAAAAGTATGCAAGGGAAAATTTTCGTAATCCAAGGGCCGCTCACGTTGGCAACTTTATTATCCGTCTCGCGACTTCGGCAATAATTTCGAAATGCAATAAATTTTATTTAATGTGCAATTTATGGGACACCATTTAATTAGTTTCAGTTGTTTAGCCGTGTGTCTCCCCACAAACGCTGTGGCCATCAGCATCGCCATCACCGTCGCCGGCGCCGTGCCAGACTAAATGCCTTGGCAAATTGATGTTGACAGAGATTATTGGCGTTGGCTGAGGCACGTAAGCTCCCCACCCCATCCCACCTCCTGCCCATACACCGTATACCGATTATGTTGGACCGGCTAATAGCCAAAAGTTTCACTCCTCCTACGTGGCCCTGGCTGTCCTGCTGTCTCCCTCGATTCCTTGGTTTTCATTTCGCTTCGGTTGCGCTCCTGTGACTTGTTAGCAACTGGCGCTATAACTTCCGCTTTACCCCAGGCAGACGCCCATTGACCTCGTCAACATTTATCTAATGGTTAAGGGCTCCCCCAAGCCCGCATCTAGCACGGCTGGTTCACATGTGGGCCTCACCGGCCCCTCTCACCCTCCGCCGCTACGTCATCGAGCATTAGCCAAAAAGTTTCTGCTTCTTTTCTTCTTCGCCCTTCGCGCAATTGTCTTTCTTTTGTTGTGTTCTGTGTGTGTGGAGGAGGCGGCAATTTATTCGTTTGTAGTTTTGGGCCAGTTGCTGTTGACTTTTCGGTTAGTTATGATTATAGCCGTGTTTATAGCACTTGCTGAAAACCACTCGTTATCAAGATTAATTGCTGGAAAATTTTTATGGTGCATACCGCCAACAGCCGCTAGGCGACATTTTGGTTAATGGCCAACACACAAAAAGGCGCTGCCAATCGAAGTGAGTGTGTGGGGGACGTTGTGGTAATTTGTCTTCAACCGCGTATCAAAGATCGTGTGAGGGGCCCTGGCTAAGTACTGTGGGCAACGGTGTGCCTCGAAAATCAATACAACTTACATTATTCTAATGAAAGCGGGAGAAGCGTGTAGTTTATGCATATTAATGGGTATTTTCTGTTTCTTGGGAAAGCGGCGAAGGCGTGTGAGTTTTCTAGCAGCTCACGCACACACGGGAGATGCCTAATGGAGGAAGTTCAAAGAGTTAATTACGCCCAATGAGCTTGAAAGGGAGAGCGTTAATCGGTTTCTCGGTTCACTTGACGGGTTTCCTTTGGGGCCACCAAGAAAAGTTTTAATGCAATCCTTACGACAATTTAAGCAGGCGAAGTAATACACGGTGATTTAAAAATTCGAATGCCAATTGTTTCACATGAATAAACTAAATTTATTTCTTAGAAAAAGAAGTAAGTTCCTATTTCTTTGAAGTATTTTCTGTGGAACTCTTGGTGCCACCCACGTGAGTAATAATTAGTAACAGCCACGTGAAATCAATAATCCCATAGTGCCCAGCAAAACCTCACACTCCTTCTGGAGTTTGCTGGGCGAAATGGGGGAAAAAAACTATTACGACATGCAAATTATAATTGCGCTATTAAAAGCTGCATATTTAATGCAACATGAGAAGAACAACAACAGCGGCAGCTGTAACAACAACTCCGCCACCCAAAGCGGGGCAAATACTTTAAAACATGATTTTACACAACACACATCACGCATATTACACAAGCAAACAGAACCCCCTCCATCACCCAGAAAGATACACGAATTAAGGCCCACATGCGAGTGTGGGTGCGTTGGTGGGTGTGTAAGTGTTGTTTGGTGTTTTTCAGCAAACCTTGGAACATAAATTATTCATTGATTAGCAACAATTGCCATTAGGCATGCACCCAAAGCAACGCGGTCGCCGCCCTGCCCGGGATTCGGTCAACTTTGAACTTTTTTAGCTTACATGGGAATTCCCGAATCATTAATCAAAGATCTCACAATATGTGGGACTTAAAAGCGAAATGGGCTAAAATATTCAAAAGCCAACATATGGAAGTTTAGATTTCTTAAAATCTCTCTGCTATATTAAATCTTTCTTCGAAATTCTCTGGGGTTCTTCTGTTTAAAATTCCCGCCCAAACTTTCTGAATTTCTCACGATTTTAAAGTACAACAAATCCCGAATGATGTGTGTGCGTTTGTGTGTTTGTATGAGGCCGAAATAAATCGACTGAAGGGGCTTAAACTTTTGTCCGCTAAATGCATTCGATAAAACTGAGAAGTTAATGCCGCGCCGCTTCGCATAAAGAAAGATGGGCGAAAATGCTACCGAAATTTTATTATAATTTTTTTTTTTTTCATGGCTGAATTTTAATTTAAATGTTTTTGGCAGCTTTTTGTGCCCACCCAGACACCAACACACACGCGCAAATTGTAACGTCAACAGCTTTTAAGCCGGGCGCTCTGATTTTGTACACAAAAATGTTGGCAGGGGGCAACGAGCGGCGACAGCAGAAAGAAAAAAAAATACTGTGATAAAAATTTTCGTAAACGGGTAGCAAGTGAAATTTTTCAATGGAATTTTTTATACAATTTCACCTCACGGCCGCCCCTCGAACTTCGCTGAGCGCCGCCGCTGCCCTTGCGGTTGTTGGGGCGGACGGACGGTCGGGCGGCGGCTTGGTGGTGATTTTTCTTTTATTTTGGCACCCACGTGAGCAATGACAGCCTCCGCAACTGGGGCGTTGCTGTGGCCATGGCCTCACCCACCGCCTGTCGTCCTGAGCGCCTCGTTTAGCTTTCAGTTGCCTTGCGGTTTTTGCCTGCATAGGCTGGGCGAGAGTGTCTGTGGCTTGCCAGGCAGCTCCAGGGGCAGTCTTTGTGTGTGCGGCTTTTAATTCCCCTAATTTTGTGCTTAGCCATTGCAATGGCTACTTTCCAGCCTTCCAACCCGCAGCTTCGGCTTTTGTTTCAGCCAGTGTGTGTGTGGATACTTTTCAATTTCAATTTGAAAGCTTTTAGCAGGCTGCTCTCGTCCAGCACGGGGGTTTTCAAGGCTCGTTGGCCGCTCCGCTTTGCGGTGCGCCTCTGACTGGCTGCCCGGCTGGGGCTAATGGCGGCAACAGCTGGTGTAATTTTTTAATGCAACCAGCAGAGGCGGTCGCGGTGAAATTCAAGTCATTCGTCTTCAAATCAACCCAAGCTTAGGACTGTGGGTGTGTGGTTCATTGATTAATTACACTTTGTCCGCTGCCCCCATTCGAAAGTCGCAGCTCGAGGTGCTTGAACTTTGTCATCCGCAGTCGTAGCCACGCCCTTAACTATGCAACACGGCGGCCAAGTGTGTCACACACACACACAAACCGTCGTCACACGGGCTCAGGGAGCATCGCCTTGCTGAGCTCACCTTCGCCTAAATAAAAAATGCAAGCGCGACTTTTATGTCTGCATCGTATAAAAGGACAGAAAAAAGAATGAAAAACACTCTGAAGTAAAAAAAGAAGGACACACCGAGCGAGAAGTGGAATGCGAGTCCACGTTGTGCATACAAAAATAACCAGCAACGAGGACGACAACGACAACGACGACGATGTAGACGATGGCAACTCTGCCTGCCAAAATGTATAAAAAGCCCGGCAAACGACGCTTTTTGAACTTGCTTTGCGTTTATTTTTCCTTTTTTGTTTTTGTGCTTTGTGCCGCAGAGCAAAGGTCGCGTTGGCACGCGGCAGGTGAGCCCGAGAATATCAGCCAGGACTTTCAGGATATAAACAAAACTGTCGGCCACAAAGATGTGGGCTTTATAGCCCGCTCCTAGCTTAGTTGGGAATGCATAATGACGGCGACTGCACTAGGAATATTGCTATTTTAAAGCTCGCTCACATCGACCGGCTTAATGGGAAATACTTCAATGTGGAAAGCAGCTTTGCCCAAAATTACCACGAGCTGGTCGTTGTTCCTCTCGCCTGGGCAGGGCCGCCAAATTCCCCCGAAAGCAATGACCGTCGCCATATTTTGATGAAATCACACACACACACTCGCCGAAACCATCCGGCGGCTCCCTCGGGCAGAGTTTAGGCCAAAATTGATATCATGAATATTTCAAAGGGCTCGCCACACGCTTCAAACGCCGGTAGTCATGGGGGCGCGTATCAATTAACCTGGCCAAGAGTTTGCTGTGGTTTCGGCTCGGATTTTGCCAGCCATCAAATGCAGCAACCACTCCCATTTCATTTATCCCTTTTTTTTCTATTCATTATAACCGCGGGTCCATATACCCTCAGGCTGAGCGGCAATTTAATCAGCGGCACGAATTTTCTATGTAGAAAAATAAATAATTTCTTTTTTTCGGTGGCGGCGGCGGGGCTTTTATGTCGGCAGTTTTATTGTTATTACAAAAACTTTGTGGCCGGGAATATTGCCCCTTTTTTTGGGGCTAACCAATTTTTATAAATTTGGGCGAATTGGATTTGGCATGCTGCCGACCGTCGCGATGGCCGTAAATAAATTTAAATTTTCAAATATCGCTTTTTCAAAGCTCTTTAAGGACCTTCGTTCAGCTGACCTTGTAGTTGCTGGCCGCCAGACTTAAGTTATGCACAACAAAAAAGGCCCCAAGGCCAGCAACAATTTTAAAGGAGACCAAAGAAAACCTCCAGACAGGCCAGACGGTGGCCACGACGGACAACCGCTGCGGCGGTCCCATGTGAGTGGCCCGCTGGGCGGGGCTTCTGTTTGACTTTCTGCTTGCAGTCAAATTCTTATCAGCCATTTTAATAATGACCAGCTTAAAGTGTAGGACATGAAAAATGTTTGCCAACAAAAGGAAAGGCCAACGTCAGCGACAACAGCGCCAGGCAAATCGGAAAGAGGCCATTTCGCTTGAGGGGGCAAAACGAAATCATTAAAATCACAAACTGCAGACAGGCCAAGGTTTCAAGGTAAAGTCCTTAGCCAACACAGCCACCCAACCGCGCCCGCCGTTTCACATGAGCTGATGGACTAGCCCAAAATTAATATGTCTACAGATACCGTCCCCGGCCTACGTCTTCTGGGCACCGCCAGCCATCCGTTGGGGCCGAGGAGAAAGAGGAAATGAAGGCAAACTCGGGACGAACAAAGAACGAAACCCTGGCAAGATGTATGGCCGACAGTTATCGCAGTCAGTTAGCAGTAGGTTGACATTGGCCAGAAGGACATGGCCAAGTGTAGAAACATATGTAGGGCCAGCCGAGGGCGGATAGGACAAGTAATAAAAGTGGCTTAAGTTGTCCTGCCAGAAAACGGGAATCTATTTTAGCTTTCTCCTTCCTGCACAAAATACAGGAATATCAAATTAGCTGCCACCGAGGAAGTTGATTTCCCGAAGCCCCAACAAAGATCAGTAAGGGACCTTAGGAGAAGTCTTTAAAGTTCTCTTAGTTCTGTCTTTAGTGGCAATGAAGTTTGACTGCAATTCTAGCAAACTTGAAATGGCAAAAAGGGTAAGGGAGAAATTCGGCCAGGGTAATTTGTTGTAATCTCTCAGATTGCCAGCTGCAAATGCTTTAAGTCAAGGGCCTTTGTAGTTTTCTGATGGTTGATAAAGGGAAAAGGCACATGAAAGCCAACGGTGAATCGAGTCGTATTATCAGTGAGTTGATAGGCTTAAGAACAAAACAGCAAAGCTGCTGTAAAAATACATAATTGAGGAAGAACGAACGGCAGCACAAAATATAATACACAAAAATAAGTGTGCTGGAAAATTTATTTCATCAATTTAGAAGTAAATTGTTTGGAGAATACCACGACCATCACGACGCCACACAACGCACACGAGGGGGGAAAACAACAGCATCAGCAGGCCCAAGCACATAAACAGCTTAGCTCACACGCACAAATGCACACACACACACGCACACAAGGAAACAAACGAAAATGCTGAAGAAGGTGGGAAAGCGGTTGTGCCTTTCGTTTTATTTTAGATGGCAGTTGAGTTCGCTTTTCTCGTCGCTCGACTGTTGAGCTTGTGGGAACACGAAGAATCGATTAAGTTTTAATCTGGCATTACCCAGGGGCTTGGGATTCACTAATTCGCAAATTTTCTTAGAAAAGATGAATAAATGCAGTGGGTTTTTTGAGACGAACGACAGCCGCCCACCCATATGGAAATTTCGCATTGCTCATACGCAGTGGGGCCCACTGTGGTGTATGCGTGTCCTTATCTCTTTGGCAAGCGGCGGCGGGCAGTTGCAGAGTCGGACAGGCGAGCAGTCAAGCTCACCAACGGCATTTGCCAGATAAACGCACCACATGCCAGCTACGAAAGCCGCAAACTGCGCGGGGCAAGGGCAGAGCTGTCGAGCTTCTGGGGAACGAGGCAAGCACTCTCCGAGTGGTACATGTGTAAATTACGAGTTGTGCACAAAAGTTGCAAGCACCAATAGCAACAACTACAGTAGCAGGGACACAGGACCAGGAGTATCAAGCAGACAACGCAGTTGTCGTTTGGCCGTTGCCATTTGCCGCTTACAAGCAGAAGATGCAGGGCAACGAGTCCGTGCGAGTGGCTAAAAGTGTACGTAAAAATGCATGATATATGGCAAATGTTTTGTGGAATTTTTGGCTTAGTTTTGCTTGGATTTTTGAAGTGCCGCTCCTTCCTCCTACCGCCGAACATAATGCATACAAATTGTGCCATTTTGTGCGGCAGTTTGCCCAGCCCAAGCCAACAATAGAGGTGGTCATCCTGCCATTGAACATGACACTTAACGATTGCAATTTGATACTAGGGCCAGAGTAATGACAGTTTGCGAAGATTAACAGTTCCAAGAAGAGTTGAAAAAAATCAGCTTACTTCGTGTATTTAAAGAACATGAATTTTTCAGTTCAACCGAAAACATTACAGCAATTTAAATCATTGTTTTTGGAAGCTTTCCCACAAAAGGCTTAGATAGGCTGACAGGCAGCAATTGCTACTCTTTTTGTCATTTGACTTTAAAAGTCTAAAAATACCAAAATATTTATATTCTTTTCCCCATTGGCTACCCAAAAAAATCTATTTGCTTAGTAGAAATTCCGAGAACATTCTATAAAAATAAAATCAGACACAACGAGCATAAAAACATCAATTATCCCACGCAATCATTTCGCGTTTTAAAAATTCCTATTCAAGTGGCCAATCATTTGCCCCCTAAGTAGACAAAAATTTTCATCAAACAAACCGCGTTCTGCAAGAAAAAAACCACAATAATGCCAAGAGTCTGGAGTATAAAGAATCTAACTGAAATACAAAAGCAGCGACGCCGAATACAAAAAAAAAAAAAACAACTTCACATTGAAAATGGAAAAGAAGAACGAAGCGAACAGGAAATGAAAAACTGGTAATAGAAACCTTAGACTGAAAATTGAATTATCCTATGACCAAAGAACAATTTAAAAATTACTCGCTTGGAAAATTCAATCAGTAAGCTGGCGAACTGCGAGGACGGCAGCCCCAGCTTCTGAGACACCTTGTCCAAGCGGCGTGTGTACAACCACAACTACATGAAAAGTAAATAAATAAAATGAGAAAAAGGCCGGCAGCACCCCAAAAAAGAAGCACACAATTTCCAAAGGCATCAGAAGACCAAAGGAACAACAGAAAACGAAATTCCCACTTTAAAAGGCGCAAAAACGGCAGGGAAAAAATACTTAAGATGCTTAGTCCCCCCCAGAAATATACACAAGCAGACTCACACAAACAACGACCAGAAGAATCCCCGAAAAGGAGCAAAAATTTACACAATTTTTTCAGTTTTTGCCGCCTGTGTTTTTGGTCCATAAGCCACCCCAGGAATTCTTGCTTTGCTTTAAGCAGCCAACACCACAGCCACCATCACCGTCACCGCCACCGCCACTGCCAGAGGTGCTGAGGTTTTTCCGATTCGGTCTGTGGGTCGGCTGCTCGGTGACGATGCCGGTTAGGCCTGCTGGTTATGTTGACTTTGCTTTAAGCTCCTCAACTGAAGCGCGAAACAACAATTTGGGCCGCCCACCCGGCGACTCTCGACCCACCCACACACACATTAGCAGGCAGTCGGTTGGGTAGGCAGTGGAATATCAAAATCTCTTCGGACGGGCAGCGGCTACGCGGCGGCAACAAAGGTAAGCCCACTCGAGGCAGGCTAACAGGCCAACTAAATAAACATTCGCTTTAAAACGCGTCTGCCCCGCAATCACACAAATTGCGGCTCAGAAAGCTGCCGACCTGCCTGACCGCCCGCCCGTCTGCCTGGCCTGGCCTCGCCTTGCATGTTAACAGTTTGTTAGTTTATTTTGCACTTATTTCCACCGTCACCAGCCGGCTGCCACAACCACGGAGATTTGCCGGCATTTGCAAAAGGGAAAATTTGAATTCCGTTTTGGGCGGCACCGGCGTATCGTCCGAGAAACTTTAATGGTGATTTGATGGTTTTTATTCGCCGCAAAACGAAACTGCTATAATTTACTTGAGCTTCTGCTGCCCCTAAATTCGGTCCAAGAATCACATGCCGCTTATGTAATTTACGAGGACAGCTGAAAGGACAACTCTCCTATCAGTAGAACGCATGAATCAGCCAACCTTCCTGGCTGCCTGGCTGCCTAGTCCGATTTATTTTAGTACCTAGGAATTCCAATCCCATAAAAAACATTTAATTTCGTAATCATAAATGAACACACACCCACTCAGATGCTCACACCACCACCTGCCGCCCACTCATCTCATCTCGGTTGATGCTCGCCTGAGCACACATTTTGAGTATGAAAATCTCATAGAGTTGGTTTAAGCACACTTAATCCTGCTTATTTCTACCGCAACGTTGGCAGGGTGCCGGTGCCAGTGCCTGTGACAACAAGCAACATGAAGCTTCAATGGTTTTCAATACAAACACACGCCGGGTGCGCTGCGCTTGGAGACTGCTTTGGGCCCTAAAATGTATGCCATGCTTTTGTCGCCCGGCAACAAATTCATTACGGGGGCGAAGTTTAATGGTTTTGTCTGCTGTATATTGTAGCTGGTGATTGAATCGAACTCAGCAAGGATGCCGCCGAATAATGGATATCAGGACAATTGTCATGTGTGTGTGA
Organism: Lissocephala sabroskyi; assembly: GCA_037075105.1. Taxonomy (NCBI): domain Eukaryota; kingdom Metazoa; phylum Arthropoda; class Insecta; order Diptera; family Drosophilidae; genus Lissocephala; species Lissocephala sabroskyi. The sequence continues at coordinate 40,310 of JBAMCP010000153.1, read as the reverse complement.
GAGTTTCTGCAACTGAAGTGAAAAATGAAATCAAAGCGTTTAAAACGCCACACGAAAATCACAACAATATCAAGAGCCACCCGCTGACAAAGCCACCTGGACCAGGACCCCAGGAAGAGAGTGAACCTCGCCGAAAACCCCTTCAACGCGTCCTGCTGTCGCTGGCATTGGATTAGCCTCTGATCCTTGTTATTTATGTGCCATTGCCATTCCGTCGTGCTATCTCATTTACCCGCAATTCAAATACACGACGACGACCCAACCTTTTCAATTATTTTCGCCCTGGCTCACTGAGGTTTTTTCGCCGGCAGAGCGCGCCTGCGTGTGTGTGCAGCGGAAATGGACGAAAAGACACTCGAATGGCTAAGAGGAAGGACACTTCACGATTGACAGTCATCACAATAATAACCACTACGCCCCCGAGAGTTCGGTGAACCTACTTTCCGTAATTCGCCGGCCAGAGAGTAAAATTAAAAGCCCATTTTTGTTTTCCATTTCCTTTTTAGCGCTTGCTTTGCCCTGCCTTTGATTATGATCCGCGTTTGCCATTCCTCATTTGTATGTTTTGCTTGGCCTATCAATTATGGCGGCAAAAAGGAAAGGCGATTGGTATGCCTGTGAATTATGGCCAAACTCGGTCGCAATCGCCGGCCTAATTAGCCGGCCTAATGACACCATTCCAATCGGCCAGACCACGTGCTGACAATTACAACTTTGCCTACTTGTTAGCGCCTAAAAGCAATTCAATGTAACCCAGCCACAAAAGCCAGTTGAAGTCAAAGGACATGCCATCAATAAAACCACCGCCTGACTATGAGTGCGCGCGTGTGGGTGGGCGTCTTGCGTAAACAATTTTAATTTCACTTTGGCAAGTTTTGCATATTTAATTTCCCACATTCAACCAACCATCCATCCGCCCAAGCCACCCATACATTCATTCAATAACAGACGACAAATGCCCACAAAACACAGACAACAAAGCATTGCAAATTATGGCAAAGGCAGGCGGAGGAGCGGCGGCTAATGGGACCGCTGGGAGACACGCTATTGCTCAAAGGGGCAGGCAGACAAAGTTGCATGTCAGTGACAGTTTATTGCCTGCAGGTTTCCCATGTCCCATGCACTTTATATTTACTTTGAATTAGACGGGCCAAACTGCTACAAATTTGTACTTCCCAGGGCTGCAGGCTTATTTGCATTTGCCTCTATCGAGAATTTACGAGCTGGGAAAAATGTTGTTTTAAATTTAAATGGAATTAAAAGAGCCAACAAAAAAATATAACAAGAACTGATTAAAGGAACCCTAAAAATCCACTAGAAGCTCTAAAAAATCCACTGCTAACCAAACTCTCATTGAATGCATCCATCCCTGAATTTCAAAGGGCGTTGCCATTGCAAGCGGCCTATTTGCCTGCCCGTCCGCTACCCCGTCACCCGGCCTTTTGTGTTGTTTTATTGTGCTGTCTGTTTGTATTTATATTGGGCGCATTTTGCCTAATTTTGTGTTAAAAATTGCAAAATCGCTTTGTCAAAAATTCACCTGACAAGGCAGCCAGTCGTCTGGCGGCCAACAATTTGCATGCATTAAAGTTGATTAATGTGGCCGCCATCATTCGTTCATTTGATTCGCCGCCGTCTATTAGTCTCGCTTGGCTGCGCCTCGTCTAGCCAGGACTCTCCAGCTGGCAATGACAGTTGCTTTTGATTTACACATGAGACATGAACTTGAGGGCGGTCATAGAAAAGGGGAAAGGGTGGGCGACGTTGCTTATTAAATGTCAAGAAAACATACCACAAAAATATGCATAAAATAAAACGCTCGATTGGCGCTCATAAATGTCAGAGACAGGGAACTGAATCGCCCCCCTGGCAATCGACTGACAGTTCACCAAAAAAAGGGTTTTCCCGCCTGTCACAACTTGACAGTTAATAGTGACGTTCCGCGTGAGTGCGGCTGAGTGTGTGTGTGTGAAGTTTTTAAAACAAAACCCCGCACAGGACGTGCCCGTAATGATGGTGAAATCAGGAGGCCGTCAAAAATGCCATGCAAAATAAAATTGTCACGTTTTGTCGCCGTCTCTGCCAAATAAGAGAGAAATTTTCGCATTTTCGCCACTGCGCGCGTGTGCTTGTGTGTGTGCAACAGCTCAGCAGACCAAAGAATTGAAGTTGCTTTTTCTTCTTGTGACCTTGCAGTCTCTCTGGGGTTTTTTGTCTTCCCAGGAACCTCGGTGTGTGTTGGGGAACTTGTGTGTTTGGCATATGTAACAATGTTTGTTTGCATGGTGAGATTAAAAATTATGCTTTGTTTGCCAAAGCCCCCGACCAACAGCAACTTTTACTTAATTTTTGGCTTGCCAGCCGACAATGACAAGAGCCCAACACCAAGAGCAACACAACAGCAGCAGCAGCGGCAAAGCAAACAAAAGCCGAGGCACGAAAAACTTTGGCACGTGGATTGGCCGGCCAGCTGGGCGTTCAGTTGGCCGGTTGGCCGGCTTACCTTGTCTCGGAAAATGTGTGTCAGTGGCCGGTGGGTGGGTGTGTGCATATTGTTATAATGGTTATGGCGGCCTATAGTCGAATCGCCGGCCCCGCCGCCCCGATGCATCATAATCATTTTTATTTTTTCTGGTGGGTCGCACAATCAGCAGTTTTTCATTTTTTGTTTCACTTTCCTTCCGTTTGGCTGTTTTTTTCGGCTTGCCGTCGCCCTCCCGCTCGGTGTGACCGTTTCAACTTGAAGTTTATTTTGTAAACATGCCACTAAAAGTTTTCCACTTTGCTCTAAAACACCCAACACCCCCCATCCAGCCCACACGATAACGTGTCTCACTGTCAGCCGGCGACGGATCGCCGGTGATTGTGTGTGTTTTTTTAGTTAATTTAAAAAGTTTTGGTCGTCGGTGTCGTTGATTTTCTTTCATTTGTCCCGGCGATTTTATTCGAGGTTGCTTGGCACTCCGTTCCGTTGATTTGTAGCCGTCAGAAAATTGGTAAACGATTCGCAGGACGTTCGCCACACTTTAGTTTCAGCCAGAAGTCTGTCTATTCTTCCACTCATGCTCATTGTCTTTGTCGGGTGTACGAACGTGTGCACGACGGGTCTGTGTGTCTGGGAAAATTGACATTTGTGCGCCTTTTTATTTTGTCAAGGAATTGCTTCCTCGCCCTTTGCTGCAGCTCCGAGCGGGGGTCCTGCCTCAAAAATGGTTGCTTGCCTTTATTTATGTGCTGTCACAAAAATTGAATTAGAAATCACATCGCATGTTGTGGCAGCTGTCCCAACCGTCCCTCTGTCTCTCGCTCTGCCAACTGCCACTGCTCTGGAATGTTTGTCTGTTTGGTTTGTGATTCCGATTGGGTTAGGTGGCTTTTGCTTTATTGGCCAAGTTTATAGCGAGGGTGGCAAGCAAGTTTACACAAATAAACCATGCAATGACCTCGCGGGTAAAGGTCACCCAAGCAGTACAGATAAAGAATCTCAAACGTCCCCCAAGGAAAACGAATTTCATTTCAAGACTGCAGAAATCTTCAACCTTTAAATCGAAACTAAAATCTTGTTTAAATCGGCCCACCAAATCTGTGGCTGCAAGAATTTAGACTCTTTAAAGTTTCCTCGAGAGAAGCCTTGCCTAGTGTCCTTGCCCGCTTTAATTAGATTTCATTTAAAGAATGGCAGGCTGGGAGGCGGCCCGCCCGATTGGCTGTCTGTCTAGTTTGAAGCCTGGCAGCACCGCCAGCAGGCAGCCGCTCGGCGGAGCAAAAATTTGTGCGCTTTTTGCGTGAAAAATGATGGGAAATAATTTTCCAGCGACAACGACAACACCAGCAGCGCTCTGTGTGCGAGAACGATGAGGGCGACTATGGCCATGTCCCCAGTCCTGCTCTGGCGGCAAGGACTTAGAGCAAAGTGGGTCGTCATCGTCGCTGGCGGCTGTCCCTGGTCCCTGTCGTTGTGCGTTTGACGTGGCCATTTTTGTGCACCTTCTGTGGTGCTGAGGGGTCCGCGCAAAAACGCCTCTGTTTACTTTTTTCTGCTCCCCTGCTGCCCCGACCGATCATCCTGCCCATCTCAGCAGCGTGGCGAGTGGGCGCGGGTGTGTGTATGCTTAGGTGAAATTTATTTTACTAATTATTATGTAAGCGCTGTGCTTTGCCAGTCCAACTTTGCAGCGCCCCTCGTCGCTTTGGCGAGTGCTCGGGGTAATGAAATTAAAGTGTTTCTAAATTGTATTTCCTGCCGGTGTAAGCGCGTGCCCGGCCGGGTGTGTGGGTGTCGTTAAAGGCTGCCAATTCACCGGGTTCGTCGTGAAAAATTCACCGACCCTGCCATCGACCGTGGCTGGTAATGGACCTGCTCACGCCTGGATTATGCAGAAAACTCAATTTTAGTTACACATTCGCGAGAGGGAGAACGAGAGACAGAAAGAGCGGGGGCGCGGGAGGGAAAACGAGCATTGGAATTCCCCCGGCAACCAATCCCTTCCCGCTGGTTGAGCCTGGGGTTGGAGGGGCGAAAAGAAGCCACTAATGCACCGGCGGCCCCGCCTCCAGGCCACCAAAGTGGACAGTGGAAATAAATTCTTGTACAACAAAACATCCGAACGGAACCAAAAAAGAACCAACATATTTTTATATAGCACTCTGGGGATCATCAGCGGCACACAGAGAGCCGCACACGCATACAGCGCACACGCTATGTCTGCATATAAAATGAAAATTTATGCATTTTTTAAGGAGCCAGAGCAAAGTAGCCGAATGAGGGACGGGCGGGGCGGTGGCTGGCCGGTCGGTTGGCTGGGCAGCCAATGACGCAGGTGACGCTTCTGGATTTGCGGCCATCGTGACCGTTTATTACAACAAATAAACAAGCGCAGGGCGCACATGTCGCTCCGAACTCAGCCAATACGAAACTTTATAATGAAGTTGTGCGACGACCGAACGAATTGGGGCCTTAAAAAACAGAACAAACACGCGGATACCCGACACCCAACTTCTCTTTTTGGCTGTCACTCTCAGAGCCCAAAAAAGTAGGCAAGGAAAATTTTTTCTTTTACCAGAATTTGAATCAAAATCAATCTATTTTTTGCATCAATTGGGGACATAAATATTTGTGAATTTGTATTAACAATCTTTCGATATTATCGCAAAAAGAGTATTTCAGCGACAAATTCTATTTTTTCCCGTACAATAATTGGAATTTTTTGCCTGGCCTGTCGATGTTGTTAGTCCCTTTCGCTTATGGCAAAACTTCTGTTTATTTATGCATACGAGAGCGGAATTAAAAAATTGAAATTAATACCGCAATTTTTATGCGTAGGCAAGTTCAAGTCGTAAAAACAACAAGAAGAGTGACCATAAAATTTATCGAAAGTGATTTAAATACAGCCACTTAAAACAAAATTAATTAAAAGAACACAACAACAAAGCTGCAATCCCGGTATTTGCATTGTCATTTAATATTAAAGCAAAATCTTTGTTAAACTTTTAAGTGGCCACCGCCGGCTCCTGCATACATAAATTTTTATTAACCTAATGGCATTTCTACATTTTTCACATCGATTATCTGGCCCCGATATGTGTTTTTTTATTGAAACGGAATTTTAAAACTGCTAGGCAATTGGCAGCTGGAGTTTTCCAGCCCGATTTGCCCCAAGAGCAATTAATTATTTATACAAATAAAATGTTTAATTTAAGCACACACACGCACACGTCCCATAAACATTCACACAATGCAATTAAACGCCGCTCATTAAAGCTCCTCCCACACACAAGCAAGCAAAATAAACAATATAAAATATTGAAGGACTTAAACTGCAGATCCCCCCACACACACGAATTAAATAAAATGATTTTCATTTTGCCGACTGTTCGAGGTAAACAATTCAAAAAGCTCTCGCCGGACTTGACCATAATTCTTTTATGGCTTTGAAAATTCTCGCTTAATTGAATTTATGCAATCAACCCAAGATTTTTAGCACAGGCCAGCTACAATAATAAAATGGCCAAGTCGTCTAAGACTATTGGCTGGAATATTATTTAAGTTATTGTGCGAGATAGAGCCAATTATAATTTAAATGAATAGTTGTATAATTTTTCATATTCTAGTTGATTTAAAAATCACGTTCAAATCTTCCCCATAAATTCCCTATTCGAATTATCAATTTCAATTATAAAATCAAGAGAAGTTTCTGTTTAATGAAAATCAATTCCCCAATTCCCGAATATTTCCCAACCCCTTACAATCTTTTTGGGACTCACCTGGCTTGAATCCGTCGCCGTGTTCGTGCGTCTCAATGACCTGCAGGATTGTGATGACGAGGCACAGGACCAACGATGTTGTGCCCTTCATGTTGCTGGTGGCGGTGGCGATGGTTGGAAGTCGGCAATTTTGATTTACTTTTTTCGCGCGAGAATATCTTCTCTGTGTTGTCCTGCCAAACTACGCGTCCTTGGGCGCAATGCAAGGACACGCACACATGACCATAAAAAGCCGAAAATGATTATGAATCGCGGGCAAACAGCATTTCCCCGGCACTCGCACTTCGCGTACAATAATCAGGTTTATTCTCAGCTCCCCACCGCCGAGCCGGTAATATAAAATTTTGTACTCGCTTCTCTCGCTCTGCCGCGGAAGGGGATCGCTTTACTTAATTAAAAACTTTGGCGCGGTACATAAATTCATTTTTAATATTTGGAAAAAAAAAACCGAGACCATTTGCCACTTGACTGTTGTTGGTTTTGCTCGCTGGCTGAGTGTGTTTGTGTGTCAGAATTTGGTTAGCTTTTTCGTTAGAATGCATAACCGTAAAAATTAATTTTTAACAAATTTTTTCCTCAATGAGAACTCGCTTAGTTTTTCGCCACATTCGCGCGCGTGTGTGTGTGTGTGTTACTGCGTCGGTGCGGGAGTGTGTGTGTTTGTTTATAAATATTTAAAATTAAGCGCGCACGTGTTGCTCATTTTGCGGGCCTCTCAGTCGGTGAGGGTGTGTGTGTGTGAGTGGGTAAGTGTGCGTGGACCAAATGTTTGCTTGGCTTTTGCTTGGTTGCCTGGCGTTAAAATTTAATTTCAAATCCTTTTTAGCCGCTCACTTCACTCCGCACTGTTGACATTCACCGACCCCGGTGGCAAACGCAAAGGCAGCCCGCGTTGCCCGCCGAGATTTTTTCGTGCTGTCTGCCTGCAATTAGAAAGCAAAGTCTTTACATTAGACGAAGGCAGAGAAGTGGTGAAAGTACAACTTAAATTTTAATTAACAAATCTGCTTAGATTCGCGTGGCTCTGCGGCGACCGTTTTAATTGCATATTTATCTATAAATAAACGGCCATTAGTTGTGCCCAGCCGTCTGCTAAATTATTTTGGGTTCAGCCTAACCAACCGACTAGAAATCCTCCGAGGGCCACACACAAATTGCCAAATGGAACTCAATCCAAGCAAGGGCAATGGAACGAACATAGTAGAGGGTCGGCCACAAAACTTTATGCCAATCAATAATGATGGATTAGCAGTTCTGGGCAGGGACAGAGCGAAAGCAAAACAGTCGTAAATTATATTCAAGTGCCCTGCCAGTCTCCCCGAAGCACGCACACAAAGCCGGGCGAGGGGCGGTGGCGGACGGTCTAAATGCCTCTCAAATGTGTAGATTTAGGCAAATGAATAGACAAAGTTTATGCTTCCCTAACCCCCGGCATTAATTGAGCATACGACCGAGAATATGGTGGTCCAGGGGCGAAAGCAAGTGGTCCTTGCACATGTCAATAGTTTGATGAGTGGCCAGCTGAGAGAAGTTTCTGTTTCTGTTGCTCTCTCGCCTCTGAAGTGCAAAAGTCTTAAGTAAAATGACAGCTCAGTTTTTCTCTACCATGGATCCGTCAGTCAGCCGTTCAGTTCGTGTGGCAGCCAGTCAGTCAGCGCGTGAACGAAGGTGCGGCGGGACAACTGCTAACTAACGGTAATTGACAAAAGAGTCATGAAAACTTTGACTTGAAAGTTTTGCCACGTTTTTTGTTGAACACGCAGCCAACAGCCACCAACCGACAACCTGACAAACTTGTATGACACGCAGAAAACAACCAGCCAGCCAGTCAGCCAGAGGTAACGCGGAGGACAACTGCCCCTCAGTCCTTAAAGAATGTGGAGCAGCCGGGCAGGCGAATGGATACGTCTGATAGGCCAGGTGAAAAGTATGTTGAATAAGTTTACACATTGGGTAATTAAGAGCTGTGGAAAAGTGTTTATCGAGGGATTGTCGAGTGCGAGTGGCAGTCGGGGAGCAGCAAAGAAGAAATGGTGGCAATGGGACTGGGGGAATAGAGCGAAAGTTGAGGCAACTTGAATGTAAAGAAGAGTTCGCGAAACCTCCTGAAAAAATTCACAGAAAAGAAGGAAAAGAAGAGCAGGTTTTAATCAACTTATGGCCTGATTATCAGCGACAACTGGAGTGTGTTTAATTGAAGACAGAAAAGAAGTCACATCGAAAATTAGATAAGCAGTCAGAAGTTGACTTCAATCAACAGAAACCTGCCCATCGAAGCACTACAAATACCGCTCAATTCCCCACTAATTGTGGGGAATATAATGAGTAAATTTATGGGCATTTAACAGCAACCAGTTGAATAACAAAAACTCCACCATTACCGGCCCCATGGCGGCTTCCCCCGAGGACAATGCCGAGCGGAGTAACTCATTGCTAATGCATTTAACACTCATGAATGCGGGAGGCAAAAAGCGAGTCAATTATGACCACAATATGCAGTCGGCCAGGACGAAACGAGGAGCGCACAAAAAACACCCAAAGCCCACAAATAGAAACCAACGAAGGCTATAAAATTATGGCCACCGCTGCGGGATAGTCTCATTTTGAACAATGGTGGACAAAAAAATCCATACCCCTGGCGGCGTTCGCAAACGAAATGGATTGAAATGAATAAACGGCAGGCGACGCCACGTTTTTTGTATGATTTCCGTTGGTGGGCCAGTTTTTTCCGCGCTTTCCGCTGTCCACTGCCTGCATGGCTCTCGGCGTTTAGCGCATAAATCGAGCGCAGCAATTTCATTTAAATGTGCACAGTAAACTTAGTTCATGACCCCCGCCAGCGCATTTGGCACACGCACACATAAACAACACAACAACCACACACAGGTGTTTGCGGGGTCCTTGTCTGTCGCTTGGTCGCCGCAAATCACATAAAATTTGCCAACGAAATGCATAATGCAAGCTAAAAAACAGCAAAGGACGAAAAGGAAGTGGCAAGAGCCAGCGGAGTAAGCGAGCCCCGAGTGCAGCCGGAAGCGCACGGCGCACTGGCTGCGAGTATCCTTGCTACGCCACAAGATTTGTTGCTGGCATTGGCAATTGAATTCAAATGAATTGCGGTTGAGTTTTATCGCATAACAAAGTACAGTCAACAGCAAACATTTTTACAAGCACGTGCAGCCACAGTGTGTGTGTGTGTGTAGGTGAGACATCTGCTGTCACACGCACACAGGCTTACACAAGCAGGCGACGGTGACAGCGAGAGGGAAACACATTTGCGAAATCAATAAGCAAACAGACAGCGACAACAACATAAAAGGTAATTTAGTCAGGTCGCTTGACATGGTTTTCAACTGACAAGTGTTATCGTTATCGTTGCTGTTGGATTTCCCTTTATTTCTATTCTGTTTTTTGTTTTTTTCTCCGCTTTGTTTTGGCATGACATGTTGAATGATTTTCCATTTTCTTTGTATTGCCGAAAGTTGGCGGAATTGTTTCGGCAGAGCTTACAAATGAGACAGTTGATAGGGTAAACAATCGATAAATTTTACAGGCATTCAATTGAGTCTTTAGACAAGGAGACTTCCTCAAGGCAGCTTTTCTATTAAGAAACAAGAGCAGTCGAAATTCTGAGATGAACCTCAATGACTGTTGACCTACAAATAATTTTGAATGCCCCACATAAAATTCCGATCATTGTGAGCCTAAAAAAGAACAAAAATATCAACGGTTTTTGTGCGATTTCTCATTTGTAAGCCGCACGGATTTTTGGGCGCTTTAATTTCCACCGAAGCGATCGCTTGTCCATGCAAAATGCATGACCAGCGCTTTGTGCGGTTCCCAGCAGTCGTTTTCCTTTTTTTTTTTGCCTCAATTTCCGGCAACGACCAGGACGGCTTATCCAGCTCGCCCCCACCGGCCACGCCCCCTGGACACGCTTAAGTGAACCCTGCTAAATTATACACAAAAGTGTAGGGCCAACGCAAAAGGAGAAAGCGAGAACGACAAGCGAAATATTTCGTGTTTTCTCCGCTGCACTGCGAAAATGCGAGAGACGTGATTTCAACTTTAATTTTTAATATCCAGAGCAGGAGGTCGACTGGGCGGTAGGCGGTGGTGCGCTGATTTTTGGGGCCTGCAATAACCTAAATATTTGCCAACGCTGTTAAATTAAAAAAGTAAAAGTCAGCACACACACCCACCCACTCATACTGGTAGAGGCTGAGAGGAAACTTCAACTAAATAAACAGAAAATGCAGCGTACCGCCCGCACAAAGCCGCAGCCGGGGAAACAGGCAAACGAGCCGGGCAAGGACGCATTATGAAAATGGCGACAAACGACCGGAAGTAACAAAGCAAGGGTAGCAAAAACGAGACCACCAACACTCCCACACACACACATACACCCATATATGGTGATGGTTGTAACTGTAAAGTGGAATACAAAAAAGAACCGGGGGCTGAGCCGACAAGCAGCCGGGCAGGGAGGCGGCGGTCGGTCGGGCATCGACCGACTTCCTGCGGTTTAAATATAGCAAAAAAAGCCAACCGGCAAACGGCCACAGACACACGCAAAGCCAAACGTGGCTGACGCCCGTCGCGTCTGCCGCTTAAGTCCCCAATAATGAGCAGACCGCCCATCCACAGCCCAACTTAGTCGGCTTTCCACGAGCATCGCTGGCTGGGACCCAGGGCCGTTGCTCATTTCCAGGTCGCCGTAATTTGTCCATAATTTGTCTAGTCCTTCCACACACACACACAGAGCCATTGGCTGCTAGGGATGAGACGCTGAAATCCGCCCCCAGTTCATGGCGACTTCAAACTGCGCCGGTTGGAGAAGGACGACGGTAGACTTATCTATTGTCTATTTAGTTGCTATTTATGTCGTTTTTATTTTGGTGTTACGCGCCTTTTGTCCCTCCCTGAGAGAGAATTCGCTTCCTGTTCCTCGATAATTATTAAGCCCTGGATTGACTTCTTCTTAATTTAGACGCGGGCTTTTGAACGCGTTGCTCTGGCCCGCGGCTGATAGGAATTGATCCTGGCGACCCAGTTACACGCTTCAATGCCCTTTCGCACTATTAATCGTTCGGTTGGGCAAAACAAGCGGCCAACGAGTACGGCAGTTTTGCGATTAATTAAACAGGACAAAACCTAATCATGTTGATTGTTTTAGCTGATTGATGAATTGTATTTGTGGCCTCTCGATAAGAAACACGTGCCAGCGGCTTGCGTGTGAGCCACACGTGCCAGTTGATTTGCTGTTGGTGGTGTCGTCTGATTAAATTCATAGCCCACTGCCTCATCTCGAAATGAATTAAAATTTTGTGAAAAGGAAGTACGCCACTTCGGCCACGTGTTTATGGCAGTGTCTGTTGTCACCTGCAGCGTTGACACGCCCACAACCATTCGGAGCACCTGTGCCAGCGCCATGAATTTCCGGGCCCATATAAGTATGCTACACTATTTTATTCGCCCAAATTGCTTCTCCAATGTGTCACACACACACATGAGAGCCAAGGCTTGCACTGGAGTTTGTGTGCATTACAGCAGCTGGCTGCCTTACTGCCTGCCAGCCATGCCGTTTATAATTGAAAATGTTTTGCTTTAATTAACCGGCATATTTTGTTTTTATAGCCACGGAGCTCACTTATTCCAACTCCTTGCCTGCGTCTTGTAGGCCTTGAAACTGTTGCAGATCTTAAAGTTCCTTCATGGCTTTTTGTAGTACACACACGCAGACACAGGGGAGCATACATTGATTTTTATGCCGGGCCCGGCCCGCCATTATGAAGCGCTTTATTGTCACACAAGCGACAGCAGCCGACGACGAGCCTGGCCAGTCCGGGCCAAAATGTTTGATGAGGTTTGTGAACGTGGCGGCATCACAATTTATGTTTACAGCCCAACTGGGAGGTGCAATGAAAACGCAACACCGCAAACAAAACCCACAAACTCCGAGCAATGGCAATGGAAGCTGCGAGAGGCCGCGCGTGTTTGTGTGGCCGAAATGCTCACTTATATGAAGACATAAACATAAAAGTGTTTTATAATAAAGCAAAGCGTGAAATAATTCACAGCCAAGCTGACAATTTTTATAGTCCGCACTGACAATGATGTTAAATAAAATATTGTTTATGTCCTACCACTGGCCTACGGCCCACGCAAACACCCGCCCACTCTCATCTCATTGTGATAAATGGCCGCCTCACACCGACTCACTTGCAGGGGGTATAAAACACGTAAGTCATCATCGCAATGACAACACTGGTAGTCCGGCCATCTCTCCAATATCTGCAGCTAACTTAATAGCTACCCGTACCGCTGTGGCCTCCCCTCCGCCTTTGCAGGGGCAACAGAAATAATAAAACACCGGCGAGGTGAAAAAGTCACTGGGTTCGTTCATCGTCCTGCACTTGACAATTACAATAATGACAGATGTCAGGGGTCGTAAATTCTCTATTGACTGGGCGGGCATAGGACACCGGCACCAGACCTGCCAAGACCTGCCCTCTTTTATATTTCATACATGTAGTTAAATGTCCCGGCAAAAGCCAACATATCATTTAATTTAACCACAACAGGGACAGGACCACGGCTCGCATTAGGGGCAAGAAAATGGGAAAGGCAAAAGCGAAACGAAAGATGATTTTACCGCAGATTAAAGGTCTTGCGAGCTTCAAAAAGTCTGTCAAAAAACGATTTCTATAGAAGATTAAATACATTAAATGGGAAGAGAATTTCACTAATAAGATCCCTATAAAAAATTGAAACTTTGCTGAGAACTCAATTAATTTTCAATTCCATATTTCGCGGGGCTCCCCAGCTGAACCGAATCTTTCGACTGTTCTTCTCAAAAAGGAATTCAAATATACATTTTTAATACCCACTGAATATTTTACCGCAGATTAAAGGTATTTAAAGCTTTTAAAAGTCTGTCAATAACACGATTTCTATAGAAGATTAATTAGATGCATTACGTACAGAACTTCCTTAATAAGATCTTTATAGAAAATGAAATTTTGCTGAGAAGTCAAACTCCCCAACTTAACCGACTCTTTCGACTGTTCTCCTCAAAAAGGAATTCAAATAGACATTTTTAATACCAACTTCCGTCGTCCGTTTTGGATCTACCCATCAATTTTAAAGATCCCTATTTCGAGTCTATGTTGCCACCGTTAAATACTGAAAAACTGTAATAAGCATTATTTAAATTAATAGTTTTATTATTTAGTGGCAGCCAGCTCCCCCAAGTGGGGGCCTCAGCGCGTCCTCAAAGGTCCCTCGCCGCCGACCTTCGCCCAATCTGACCGAGTAACCCAAATGAGTTGGGGTGACAAGTGCTGGACGGGCTGGTCATGTTTTTGGGAACGCCTCCATGTTACATGTCAGCCAGGACATGCCCGACCCGACCCAGGCCACAAGCACCCACCTCCATGCAAGACGGGGAGATGGCGAGCGTGTCGCATTTTCGTTTAGTTTGAAAATTGCTAATTTATTATTTTGCGCATCTAAATATTTTAAGTGTCCCGCAGGACAGCAGCAGCACACCACACACACGCAAGATAAACTTGCAAGGACACTAAAAATTTGTCGCCTGAATTGCCATATCGCCGACCTCGACGGCATCCAAAAAAAAAAAAGTACGGACGAGGCCAACGAGACGGTAGGACGGCGTGAAAGACGGGCAGGCGTTGGCGGGCCACAACAACTGGAAGCCCTGCGGAAGCGTCAACGGCAGCCACATTACAAGTTAATATAATTTTCATGAAAATTAACATGAAGCTTGGCACTTTTTGCTAGGCTTTAATTTCCCCAAAGACCCCGCCTGCCTCCCACGAATGGGCGAGGCGAGCGGCCTTCCTGCTGTGCGTTGTTAATGGCTGACTTACACCACCGTGTGTGTGTGTGGGTGCGTGTGTATTGGAGGGGGTTTTGCCCTCGCTGCTTTATTGCTACCGCTCACAATTAGGCGCATAGTTGCCACCCCACAAAGAGGCAGACACATGGACCGCCACGGCCGCCGCGTAAGCTTTATGCATTTTTCCATTTTCCATTCCCCAGGCGGGCCGGGCAGCATCCTTTTTCCATTCGCCGGCTGGCTTGTCTGCTCACCTAGCCGCATGTTAATTTTCCTTTTTTTCATGCTTATTCCAATTTGGCGGCAGGACAAGCGCCGGGCGGAGGGGTGGTGAGTGCCTTGCCATGTTGGGATTTACGCAACTAATTTCACGTAGGCCAAATTGAAAGGCTTTTGCCAGGCCCACACGCAGCTTCTCTTGTCTGCCTTCCTGTGATTTATAAATCCTGTTCTAGTAGTTGTGGCGCTGTTGTTACTCCTCTCGTGTTTACCTCAACCGCAAGTCGAGCGCTCTTGCAGCCTCCCAGGTGGCAGGCGACAGAAAAAGGGAGAGGGAGCCGCTCGACAGGGCGACAGGGCGCCTGCAATGTGGTTGGGAAATGTTACAAGATTCCAGCCAGGAATTCACATGCAGCCGACAATCAAAAGTCAATTAATTGAATTAGAACTCGTCTGATGACATAAAGCCAAAGGTACCTGGGTCGGGGGATTATGCAAATGAAGCAAATGGAATTCATGAATTCCACCGGTTTAGGGAAAAGAGAAAATTATGATCAGAATTCAAGAGAAGGTGAATTTTTCTGGTTGAAGATCTCTAATTAAATAACGAATACCAACACAATCTAAGTTATTTCGAAGAATTAAAATGATGCATGTAAAATGAGAAAAACTAAATCAATTATTCAAATTCCCTTTCCTTAACCTTCTCCAACTAATTTGATATTTTTGTAGCCTTGATTTCAATATTAATTGTGAGTGTCAGTGCCAGACATAGTTGAACGTACAATTAATCTATTAAATCTACGGCAATTACACTAATTACCATTCGACTGCCTCACACCGATGGAGTCGACGAAAAGTTCGTGATTTTATTCGCATTAATCGGGCCGGGCCCAATTATCTTGGGCGCCGCCACATCAACGAATTCGAAATGCCTCAACCAATTTGCGCAGACATCAAGCAGACGGAGACTGACTTAAATTCGGTGTAAAAATAGAAAAGCGCCACCTCCACCAGTGTTGGCCATTTGCTGAGGGTACCAAATGCCCAAAGAGTCATTTATCAGTCGGTCACGGCACTTGAGACAGATTTTTTTAATAAGACCGAAAGCCCAGAGTGCCCCCGTTCCCGGTACGGCAAAAGGGGTCACAACCACAGTTCCGCCACTGAGGCAATCAAGCAAATTAGTTGATAGATGACGATGTGAGTCAGAGCGAGATTCCATCTAGCCGAGCATTCGGGCCCCCAAAATGCTAATAAATAAATTACATGACATTAGAATTTGTTGGGTTTTGGGCTCTTTTTTTGGCAACAGTTGGGGCTGGTTAATGTCGAGGCCCCAAATGTGACAACATGTTGGCTGGCTGGGGGCGTCCTTTGAATTCGTCCAGTCAGGTCGTCTCGTCTGGTTTCCACGGTCTCAGGCAATGTTTATTTTATTGGCTGTGACAAACCAAAATCGATTTTTATTTGGTCGGTAGTTCGAGCCCAAAAGGGCTGACAGAAATTTGATGATGGCCAAAACCCCGAGAGTCGTCGTCGCCTCGTCCTGTCAATTTCATTCCCTGGCTTTTGGGTACGCCGATATCTCAGCGGTGGGGCGGTTGGTTTGTTTGCCTGATTTGCTGGTTTCTTTAATTACCGAGGGAACTTTTTAATTATCAGAAAAGTTTTTCGGGTAATTAGGGAGTGAAATTTGAAGAATTTCCACCGCGGCTGACAGTTGGCCGGCTCTCTATTGATTTTGTAATTAGGAAAATGATGAGCATTTTCGGCCCAAAGTTTTTCGCTACAATTTTCTCAAAATCAAATTGAAATTAATATCGACTGCCCCCTTTGAAAATCCAGGAGCTCAGCGCTTAAAGCGGCGCATTGAATCTCGGAATTTTAAAACAATTGTTCGGAATAAAATTAAAGATTTGATTATACAAAAAAAAGACTCGTAGTTATCTTTTGGCCAACTGTTGCCTGGCTGCCAGTTTGTAAGAATGTTGAGAAGAAATTTGAGAATAATTATGAATTTTTAATTAAAAATGCGAATGGTTGCCGCCTCGTTGCCGGCCCTGTTCGTGGCCCAACTGACAAGCAGCTCACGACTTAATGAGCCTGACGCGACGTCCTCAATTTCGGTGATTTTTGCCTTGATGTTCTTGCTGTAGCCGACATAAGATAGGACGATAGCACCCCTCGCCCTCTTGTTGGCCATATGTCAAAGCCAAAAGCACTGGCGGCCAAATGTTAAGAAGGTCGACACACGCACACATTCGCCCACACATGCACCTACAGAAGGGCCGACCAGCACCCACCCATAGAGAAAAACAAAGATGAAGAAAAGGTGAATAGCCCAAGGGCTCGGGAAGGTGGCCTGTGGAGCCATAGAATCCAAGTGGCTGTTTGCAATTTGCTTGAGTGTGCGAAACCCGACCAACTTGGCAGCCAGGCCGCCAGCCGCCCGCCGCCCGCCAGCTCAGCTCGGCCTATCCTAACTCGACCTGTCATTGGCCATAGACGACACCGTTTGACAAAAGGTGAGCGCGGGGCTCCGTTGCCCGGGCGGTTGCCTATCAGCTGCGTGGTATCAGAAAACCCGCACCGCACCACTGACAGCTTTGGAATTGCCTGCGGCACAGTTTTTCGCTGGCTTTTGGTCGACCCACTCAACGTCGGCTCACTCGCTCCCTCTCTCTTTTTCCTGCTGCGGCTCCTTTTGGATTCTTTCTTTTGAGTTTTTTTCCTGCTGTGTGTTAGATGTGCGGGGGGAAAGGTGGGTTTTGTTTTCTTTTTTTGGGGTGTATTGTTTGGCTTTCACCTGGTCGCATAAAGAGGAACAGCGGCAGCAGATTTGGGCATGTTGATATGTCACAAGTTTGCCGCTAAATGAAAGGGAACGAGGATGCCCATCTGAGTGTGCGAACAAGGCCGCCTGCGAGTGTGTGTGTGTGTTTATAAAGTGCCTGCCTACACAAATTGCGAGCCATACAAACTAACGCGCTTTGATGCTGAGGCTCTGCCGCCTCGGCCTCACCCTTTGGTGGCTGTCACTGGCGGAGTGTTGGCTGTTGGTGGCCACTGCCTGTGTGCCCAATTCTAACCCTTTTCAATTTGCGCACCTCTGACAAAAACAACAGCGGCACTTGTCCCTCCACCTATCACTCAAAGTGGCGGTGCGAAAAAAGTCCACCCAATGAAAGCAAACAGAAGCGCAAAAAATCATAGCCTATTTTTTGGGGTCGCAAGAAAACCTTCCCAGCCAAGCCAACAATTTGCAATCAAAAATGGCCACACACTGACATCAATCACATCAATGAAATTAACACACACACACGCCACGCCTAAGACCATAAATTAAACAGCTTAAGCGGCAAGTTGGTTAAGTGCTCTCAGCACCGCAGTGAACGCAACGCGAGGAACGACGAATCAATCAAAATCGACGTTAACAAGCGAGAGAAAGGGCAAGCGCGAGGAAGAGTTTCGCCGAAATTGAATTATTGATTCGATTTAAACGCAACCACACGCACCCAGCGCACTCACCCACATGCAGGCCTCGGCCGCCCGCATTTGTTTACACAAGCGTTCAATAAATAAATAAGTGGATGAGGGAAACGGGCCAGCCAATGGAGCCAAGGTAGGAAGCGCTGGCGGGCATTTAACCAAGACGTGCGATCAAATTACCATTTTGACGCATAAAACATACGAGACCCGCCACCCGGTCGGAGTGGCTGTGTCGCCGCCGCCGCCGTCTGCAAAGCGGCTTAATCGTCTATAATATTTTGCTTGCTTTTTTTGTTGGATGAAAATCAAAAGCAATAAACTTTTCAGTTCCATCGATTATGCGCATTTTGCTACAGTCATTTATTTATTTATTTCTTATTTAGGCCGCCCACTCCTCGCGCACACACACACACAAACACGCACGCACACAGCCGGCGGCAAGGATGTCGATGGTAGCGGCAGCGATTGCCGCATTTTCATTTTGTTTGATTTACGCCATTTTGCTTTTTTGTTCATTTTTGTTTGCTTTCGCTTTTGGCTGCGGGTTATTTTATTTACATAAATTCTAGGCTGCTTATTACAGACGAGACGCCGGCGACACGCCCCCAGAACCGCCCTTTAATTTTTCCTGCTCCTTGTCTGTGTGCCGGCTTCGTGTTGGCCAATTTGCCTGCCACTGGGGAAGCGGTTGGTGGCAATTAATTGTGAGAATCATAACGAATTTCATTTGCTACGGCGGGTGAACAAACCCGCAACATTCCTTGGCTTAAAAATTGATTTTAAAGAAAACTCAGCGTTCAGAATTTCGCAGCCCACTGACGTAATTTATCAGCCAATAACAACCTGCCACTTGGCCCGTTTGTGCAGGGTCCTTCAGTGCATTCACAACACGAAACTAAACTGATTCAAGCTCGCCAGCCTGGTCATTTCTCTTGACCTAAGCCGGAGGCAACCATCATCGTCGGCGCCCTCTGCAAAATTGAATGCATCGATCTGAGCCGGCCAACCAATTCAAAAACTTTATTGCAGTTGAAATGTCCCTGGCAGCAGCAGCATCAGCGGATGCGGCCACCTTTCCAATAGCAATTTTAAATATAATGCAAAAAGCACTCAAATGAGATACCAACACACGCAGGAACACCCACAAGGGCTTGCAGGTAAATATGCAAAAAGAGCACTTGACTGGCCAACATTGATGGCGGGGAGGAGGCACTCAAATGACTGGCGAAGGCCCTGAACTCGTTTGGTTCGATGCCGGGGCAAGTAGGGCAGAGCAGAGCAGAGCAGAGCCCTCAAAACTAAATGCTGCAAACTATTTGAAGTTGTGCCTTGTACCTAACGGTAAATATGATAAATCACCGTGTGCTGTGCTGTTTCCCGAGCTGCTGCTGCCGCCGCCACCGTTGCCCATGACAAATGACGCTCAGGCGGGCGGAGCGGGTGGCCGCCACGTGTGCTCAGTCCAAAAACCCATCAGATATTTGTGTGTGCCGGCAATAATCGATGCGATTTGATATGTGCCACGATGCAGGCAAATAAATTGCCAGTATACGAAGGCCGCAAACCCCAGGCAACCCAAGGACCCGGGAACTGCGAGCAACTCGTGTAAGTGGGATGAAAAATTTAAGGAAATCAAAAAAAGATCTTTAAAAATCAATGAGATTTCAATCGGTAATCAATTTATGGAGATCCATCCAGCAACCCCCAATGAAAAGGGTACAAATTTCCCAGGAAACCGGAGCAGCAACCTGCGAAGATGCGAAGGGTGCGAGAAAAAAGGCGTAGCCTTCGGGGTGGCTGCTTCGAATCAAACGTTTATATATGCATACGGTAACTCATGCTGTTAAATGTGAAACATAAATATTCATTTTTATGGCGAAAGACAAGAGCGCCACCGGCACAGGCAGCGAGCGTAGCGAATAGCAAAGTAACCAGCCCCAAAGGCAAGAAACAGGGCGTGTGTTGGGCGCGAGAAGGCAGAGCCGCCTTTGCTCATTGTTGCGGAAACGGAAGTACTTAAAGTAAGAAGAAATCATAAACGAAAATCACGTAATGCGAGCATGTGAAATGCGAGTCAGGTCGTCGGCAGTCAGTCGACGCGTCGTATACTTGATTTCGCATAGCGCGCAATCAGCAAACGCCCGACAGACGGCGGGTCGGTGGGCCTGACAGTTGAAACAGCCGTCACCGCGGCAGGTAGCAGGTGTTGCTGCAATGATTTTCAATTTTACGCGTGAAAGTCATGCGCTAATTTTGTTGTTGTTGCTGGGAATCCGACTCGCCCGCTTTTATTTCATTGTGGATTTTGCGTATTTTTCGCCAGCTCACTGCTCTCGGCTCATTGTCAGTGGACGCACGCCTCCAGCCTTTATCTTCATTGACATTAATGACACGCCAAATTGGCACTCTCCCGTAATTGAGACAAAAGTGGAGGATCCGCTAAGCCAGCCCTTCTGCCACCTTCAGGCCTGCTCTGTGGGCCTTTAATTAGTCTAGGAACTCTCGACATTGATTTGCCAGTCGTATATTTTCATTTCATAAGCCACCGACACCAACACCCGGTGGAAGTTACCGCCGGATCCGTACCCAAAACCTGTACTGTCATCAATTCACCACACGAAATGCCCGCGCACGTTCTTGCATACCAAAAGCCACGGCAGCCACTAGCCGAGCTGTGTGGGAGAAGGGCAGACTCTGGCGCTGACCTTGTCCCTCGGCCAACGTCGAGGGTTTGATGAAAAGTCTCTTAGTTTCTGGGGCAGGAAGAGGAGGGGGCTGAAAGGCTTAGAGGGCTCACATGTGGATAAAGTTTTGCCCACACATACTAACGACTTTATTAACGTGGAAGTTTCTTTCATTTTGCGGGATCCCTTTTTTCGTTTTCATGCAAATCCGGCCAATATGTCCAAGAAACCAAAGACTTTCTGGCCATAAAATTGCGTTGAAAATATAAAAGTCACGTAACTGGTTGCCAGTCGTTTCCGGCACACACACACATGCCAAGCCACCCAGCTGGCATTAACATTTGTTTGTATTTCGTCGCTTTGATTACACTTCGATTTTTGCTGGGCCTCCTCCGCCTCCGTCAAAAGAAACTTTTTTTTTGGGCCAAAACAACTTCCATTCCGGTTAGCTTTGCGTGCGTGTGTGTGTGTGTGTGCGTGGTCGGTGCACAAATGACTTTATTTATATGCGTTATTGAAAGTTTTACCTTCCCGAAAGCTGGCAAATTATGGGCCAGCACCCGGCACACACTCTTCATTCGTTCACCTTGATTTTTATGCCCTTGGCAGGATATAAAAACCGGAAGCCCGGCAGGACGGGTAATGCAAATTTAGAGGTCACCCTTTCGGGGGACCGCCCATAAATAAACCCGACACAAAGTCAACTCGCTCTCAAAGGGATAAACTGCGGGCGGGCCGGGCTAATTAGGTGGCCCAAATAACTCGCCAAAATTTGCATAAAAAACTTTTGCAACCCTCGAAAAAAATTTAAAAAAAAAGGCAAATAAAACAAAACCAACCTCCTCGTCTATTCGGCTGGCCGTCTGCACCGTCATCTAGCCAAGGGCACAGTAAATAAAAAATAAAATAAATGTACACCAAAATCAACATATGCGATGGAGCGTTTCCGGGGGCGTCGGCTGACGGCCGTCCGGGGGACTCATCTACTTCATTTTTATGGCTGGCGCGCGGTAAATTGCGCAAAATATAAAAAGTATAAAAGTCAGGCAGGCAAAAGGAAGAAAAAATTATAGCCTACCGCACATACGCACGCCGTGTTGATTGTGTGTGTGTGAGTGGCATCATTTTCATATGCTAAACACACACGACCCGCCCAGCAAACTTTTCATTCCCCGCTCAGACAAAGGAATCTCGGGCCGAGGGGGTCCTGGCCGGGGTGCCGGGGCCTTCGGGCCGCTGACATGCAATGCGCTTTCAATTTCAACAGTTTCTTTGTAAGCAGCCACATGTGTGTGTGTGTTTGGGAGGGTGTGCGTGTTTGTCTAGGAAATCTTAAAGCGCAGACAGGAAATCATTTCGAGCCTACGTTCCTTGCCATTTCTCACACGCAGCGTGTCATGCGTCAGACGGCCGCTTGCCATTTTTCCCCGCCCTGTGCTCGGGAAAAACTACTGCCATCGACAGTCATGGGTTGCGGTTAAGGAACACACTATGTTCAGGAATTCTCTTAGAAGAGAGCTCTTTAATTTTTAAGGTTGATTTCTGAATCCTATGGAGGAAATAATTCCCTTTAAATTCCAATTTGTCCACCTTATGATTAAGCCTTCTTCTAAATATTCTGAACTTCCATGAAGTGTCTTTGAAATTTTCAAAACAATTCGGTTTAAGGCAGAGTAATAATTTCCCAGCACCCAACAATAAGAAATTGGACTGCCTTTCTTTCTGAAGAATTAAAAAGACCAAAAATATATAGATCTAGCGAGACTCGCTAAAGATTTTTTAAACTCACTTTCTATTTCCCTGAAATAAATCTACTTGGAATTTTATAATTCATTTTTTGAAGTCATCTTCGAGCCGAAAAAGAAAATATTATATGAAGAAAGATTAAGGCTTCGATGGACTTTTACCTCTTGAATAAAAATTGTATTTAAATATTTAAATTATTATTCCCATCAGAGAAGGCCGCGATCCTTCGTCCACCTCGCAAAATGCAGGGTATATTTTATTCTTCTTTGATCGGAGGAAGCATTATCTACTTGATTTGCTTTTAGCCGGCTGTTTGCTCAAATCCTTTCTAGTCTTTCCTGCCCTGCCCACACACCATATATTTTTTATCCTATCCACACACACACGCACACCCAAAGGGGCTATGGTGCCTTCTTTCAGGCCGAGGCTCAGTTCCAATTTCTTTTTTTTGTGCGTGTGCTTCGCTTCCTTTTAATAGTCAGTCCGGTTGTTTGCTTTGCTGTCAGCAAGAGAGAAAAAATGGAAGAAACTTTGCGTGACTCCTGGCGCATAAAATTATGACAGTTAAAAACGGTGACCCACCGAACAAAAAAGAAAGCCGCCAACAACAAGAACCACAGGGATGACGAAAAATGTGGGACTTCGAAATTAGCAATGCGTGAAATCTATAAGAGGTTCAGGGTCGTCCCGCCTCGCCACGCACCCGGACTCGGGCACCGCCAATTAAAGAGTTGTCAGGCCGTCACGGAATCCGGGTATCCGAAAATATTTGCTCGGCTTGTTCACATGTCACATGTCAGTGGATCTGCTGGTGGGTTGTTGTTGTTACAGAGGCGATTTTGTGGGCTTACATGTTTGCTTGGCTGAATGTCAAACATACCGAAATTAATTTTCATATTTGTATTGCTTTTTAGATAATTGAATGGCATTTGAACTTGTTCATTTCATTTGCCTAATGGTTCCGCCCACACAAAAAAAAACCCTCATGCTGATAAATATTTTAAATTCAAGTATTTAAAAAAGGTCCGTGAAACTCTGACAGGTGACACCAAAGTCGAGAAATAAAATTCCTTTGAAACTAAAAAACCTCGAAAGACTTAAAGATTTGATAAGGAAACCAAATTTGACAACAGCGAGCTGGTTTGGAAATCCTGTAATGGAATGTTTTCGAACATTTCCACACTCTCAAGTGGTCTGTTTTCCTTGATTTGTTTGCCCTCAATCAGGCTAAGTAGCCGCGTGATTGCTGGGTAGAACTTTCGATTGATTAATTGTTATCATTTGGCCGTCAGTCATCCAAGCGAAGCTTTCCTATCATTTTCACCGCAAATGGTTCGGGCAAACATAAAATTATGGATATTTTGCCGTGCCCACAGCGAGAGAGCGGAAATTCCTTGATTGTTTGAGGGAAATGAAGCCGAAGGTAAACAAAAACAAAGGCCTCGGGGATTGATTGCCACCTAATTGCCGGGCCAGACGGCTCCTTAAGGTGGTTAGTCCTTCCGCTCATATTTATTCTATGGCCTAATGAGTCGCCCAACCAAAGGACAAAAACGTAAGCCAACTGCAAGCTGCAAATTAAGCCGAGAGCCTGATAAGTTTTTATGCAAAGCAACGGGCCACTGGAAAGCTGCTCCCGGCCATAAAATATGTAAGTGCAGCGATAACAGAGCCGGGCCAACGGAGCCTGCAAGCCAGCCGCTCTAAATGATATCGCATAAACTAGAAGCCAGACCGCAAGAAGCAGGCAGGGAAACAGAAATTCGTAAGTGGCATGAATACAAAAGCAGCAAAGTCCCCCATCTTGCAGGCGGCCAGGCAGGCAGTCGCCTGATGAAGTCGTTTTGGCCGAAACTGGCCCGCGGGCTGACCAGCAGCGGCCACGTCTCTCCTCATGGCCAGAGTACATATTTTACTTGAACATAAGCAATGGCTTTTATTTTAAGTTACCCACGCGCTCGCTGATTTAATTTCAGTCTATTATGCGCACACAATGGCTGTCCGGCCGGCCGGCCAGGTGGTCGGTGGGCTGCGGTTTTGGCGGGCCAACTTTTCGAGGTTATACGAAGGGAGAAGTTTTTATTCTCAGGGTTTGCATGATTTTTGCTGTTGCACTTCTGCTTCTGTTTTTGTTTCTTGGCCTGGCCAGCGGCGGGCGCTTATTTGGGTCGAGTGGTTTTCTTATTTTTTTCCACAGAGTTTATTTACATTTCTTTTGTGGCCGCGTGGTGTATTTTTTATACGAGATTTCTCTCTTGGCAACAAGCGAAAGTAAATCAACGTTGCTTGCCAGCCGCCATCCGGCCAATCAAGCGGAGGGCAGTTAATTTGCCCCCTCCAAAGATTCCAAACTGTGGTCTCTGATTTCAAAACAATTTGCGCTCATTGGCAGCCAATGAAGACTCAATGCTCGTAATGGCTGAGAAATCGATTCCCTGCAAAGTGCAAGGATGCATGGGACCTGCAGCGATTGCATGTGAGTGCCAGCTTAAAGGATCCAGGGAATTAAATTCCCATCCTGTGCAGTTCGAATTGCAAAGCGAAAAAAAGACGAACACAGACGAAAATGCAAGAGGGTTGGCTGAACCCTTGGCTGTGTCAATGGGCATGGTGGCAAAATTGGAAAGCTTTAATTTATGTTCTTTTAGGGATTCCTTTCGTTTCGCAATAAAATCATAACAATTTCTATTTCTTCCTCCGGCAGATCAATGGATTATCTACAGGAATTGGAAAAGAGAAAACAACTTCAACAGGAAGATTAAATTTCTGGCCCTTCTGATCATCCTGGTTGCCAGCTCACGTAGCCGAAGAATCTCCTAAAGAAATTGCTGCAGCTCCGCTCCATTTGCTGGCCCTGTCAATTGCCATTAAGTCCTTCTGGTTGCCACCACCTCCAATCACCAATCACGGGGGCTGTTTGGAAATCGAGCACGAAATCAAAGACCGTCTAGACAGGGGCAAACAAGAAAGGCGAGGAATCAAAGCTGATGGCACCAAAGTAGAAAGGCAGAAAGTGCCGCCAATGCCCCCCCACTCATGGCACAACGCCACGGCAACAATCAAAGCTCAAGTCCCAATGCCCATAAGCAGCTTTGATTACCACGACCACGAGCTAAGCCCCCAACCCGAGCCGTGTTGGCCAAGCCTTTCCACTTTACCGCCACTCACACTATCGGCTGGGGGGAGTGGCCGGCATTTGAAGCCTGATTAGCTGAGAAGCACTTCAAGTGTCGGTGACATGGAGAGGAACGCCGACGCCGACGACTACCGGCAGGCCAAGCTGAGCCTCTGAGCTGTGTGAAATTTATTGTTTCAGGCAGAATGCCACTTGATGGATTATTTTCTCGGCCTTTGATTTGTGGCCCACCTGCCCGCGCGCCAATCGGCGGGGGTCAATGATTCACACGCACGTGCTCAATCCTTCGGATGGAGGGCTCATGAAATATGCAAATTAATCGTTAAACTTTTGTCAAAACGCACAATTATGGTCTGCACACGCCGGCCAGGAGGACGCCCTCTTTTCTGGTTTCCTTTCAGCACAAACTTTCCGTCCACCAACCAAACAGGAGGCAAAATATTTACATGTTGCATTAAACTGCCCCGATGGCCCAGTCAAAGTTGCCAGCCTCAAGAGAACACACACAAGCATGCACGGAAAATTCGATAGTTCCGAGGACTGAGACTTTAAAGTTACGCATACGACTGGTGGGCCGGGCATGTCTCGTCGCCAGGACACGCACACAGCAACATGAAACGGCAACAATGCGACGACTCTCCACCCATTTGAATGGATGGTACAAAAATAAAATGTAGGTTATGCCCAGACAACATTTTAATATGATTTTTACGGCTTACTCTTCTGGTCTTTTGTGTCGTTGGTCGGAAACGGACGCTTAGACACTTCACAGCGACCCACTGACTGACTGACACGAACCGAAAGAGGAAGAACAAAAAGTCGGGCAATTCGGCACCATAAAAAATGATCTACATTCATTTTGAACCAAGAAGACGGCGGCGCACCAGTCTGACAAATTTCATATGCAGATAAATGGATTCAGATACGGGAAATATACACATTTTTTGTGAATATAAAAAGCGAGACCAACTTACACATACGACGGGCAGACGGGCAGACGGGCGGACGGTCGAACGGCCTGACGGGCCAACAGATTGGGCGAATCGCACGCTCGGTCTTTTGGCTGAATCGGTTTTCGTATCCTTTTTTTTTGTGGTTGTAGGAAGTTCTTTTCTGCGTTTTGTTGTGGGCTTTCGGTTTATTTTCTCTGTTTTTGTTTCGACGCACAAAATCCGACGGCCGAGAAGGCCACGTTCTTTATATCCTTGTGGGTGCCAGCGACGTCGCCGCTCTTGCCGGCTTTCGGTAGGCGTGTAAGCATTGAATAAGGTTTATGCAGCCCGCACACACATCATCCGCATCGGCATCGATTCCGGAAGGGGGACACAAGCCACGCGGAACCGCGAACGAGATAAAGTCAGCAAACAAGCAACAAGGACCTCGCCGATCGGAGCACTGGCAATTGAGCCAAACTTATGACCGCGTATATATAAATATATTTGCTGTATGTGTGTGTGCTTTGTTGCCGGCACTTAATTTATGACTCAATAATGTAACACAACCTCCGACTGATGATTTTCTTCTTATTCTTTTTTGAGGAGGGGGTGGGGCGCACTTCACTGAGAACTGGACTGGGCGGGCGGCTTGGCTCAATTCCGTTTGCCGTGGCCGTCGGTTAAGATTTTTCTATGAATTTCTTGTAATTCCCAGCAACACTCACTGCGAGTGTGTATGCCTGTGTGTGTGCGTGTCTAGGGGCACGCACAAGCTGAGGTTTTGGGGGCTTCAGTGCCGACCACGCGACGAGAACGACGAGCACACAAACACGGCGCGTTCTATCAAAACGGAGCGCACGCAGCACGACAACTCGACAAATCCACGACCTATTCAGTACTAAAGCGACTTTTGGCCATTCATTCGGGCCATTCGAACACTCGCAGGCTGCGTTGTAAGCCCCGAAGTTCGCGCCGTTCGCGTTCTTCGAAAGTCCGACCGACCGGCCGACCGACCAGCATTCTGATGGCATTTCGGGGCTTCGTTGGGCCGCCAACGAGCGGGGGTTCGCGGGCTGTTCGGTGTACCTTGGCTTGTAAGTGGGCCAGTTGGACGGTCCGCTCTGCGCAGAGCGTGAGAGAACCCGTTATTTTACTGTGTGGATCGTAAGCTTTAAATCTCTAAAATTACAGGCGAAAGTGGTCAAGGAAAGGGAAATGAGCTTACAAAGAACCGATCGTAAACTAAAAAGAAGCAAGGCAATGCAGGAAGGCAATTTATTCCTAAGCAACTTTAAAGAGTGAAAATGGCAGAAACCCGATCTTCTCTTAGAAACAAAGTAAGACGAAAGCAATCATCACCGGTTCGAGATTATGAACTGCAGGGTTTCCAGGCCAAAACCTTTGGCATTTCAGTTGTAAAAGGAAGGAAAGAAAAAGGACCTTCGGAATTTCATTTGTGAAAGAAGTTATGCGACACACACGCGACTTTCAAGGAGAAGGAAAAGGGTTGCATTTAGTTTGCTGCCTTGGCCAAGCCGCACATTCATTAATAAGATTTTCTTGATGCTTTTCGAAGTTAAATGCGAATACAACACTATCCAGCCGAGAGAATAAAACCCAACAAAAACAACACCAACGCCAACTACTACAACAACCAAAGGAGCGTTCAATGAAGTGCGTGTAAGTTTACACATTGAGACCACGAGGACGAGGCTGACCCAGCAGCCGATGCTCTGGTCGAGGATGCCGACGGAGAGCCAAGAGAGTCGATGGGAAAAAGTGTTTTCGAATTGCCGCCCGAAGTTCTCGAGCCTGCGCACCGAACACACAGCCATTCTGTGGAAGCCAAGTGGATGGCACAATTGAAAGGGAAATTTTCCACCTGAAAGTATAAGAGTTTTGGTCTTATAACCCAAGAAAAGCTCTTGCCACACAACAAGGCGACATTAGAAGGGCTCAGGGCCGATTAGTTTTTAGAAAGAACTTAAATGGATGTGGCTGGGATTCTATAGAGACTTAAAGAAGCTCGGGAATCCTGAGCTAAAGTAAGAACCGATTTTATAGTGGCGGTCAGCCAGCGGACTGTGGATGTGCCAGAGCAAAGGGCCATCTTTTTGGTGTCCTCTCGGTTGCATTACCCACACCCTCGACCGCTAAGCTTGGCATTTCATCAGCCGGGGGTGGTGGCGGCTGCACAAGCACGACAGAAATCATAGAACCCGAAACTCTCACCGCCTCAGCTGCCAGCCAAGTGGGCGGGGCCTGGCGGTGGTGGCGGGCAGGCAGGTTGCCGTAAAGGAAGTTCACTAAGTGCAGTGACCAAATCGCTGGCTGGCAGCCCCGCCCGCTATCGGCCATCCACTACCCATCGCCCCTGCGCCCCATCCTGCCTGGTTAGATAGTCGCCCGGGGGCGGATGTGGTCCTGGTGTTGCACATGACTTTAGAGCTTTTACGTTGGTAGTTCTTGTTGCCGGTGGTGGGGATGTTGGTGTGCGCTGCTCGCGACGTTGATGCCAACGACAGTTTGGCTATAAAGCAAAAGTTGCATTAAATTTAAATCACGAGGCGGCGGTTTTGCGGCCACAACTTCCCTTACCCGCGGAATCACCCTCTGCTCATCCTGCCACTTCATTCCTCTGATACTTGTGAAAGTTGCATTAAGCGCTGTTAAACATTTCGTCATTAAAAAGTTGGCCCTGACGAGCCACCAACGCACGCAGAAAGTACACAAAAAAAAAAACCCCCAGAGCCTCTCGCTTTGAAGGTGTCAAATGGGCGAGCGGCGTCGGCGGCGCCTGTCATTGCAGCTCGATGGCAATTACCAAGGCAACCGCCCATTAGGCCACCAGTCGAAACAATTAAAAGGCGAGGAGGCAGCAATTATATAATTATATGCACACTTTTGATCTATTGTCATAAATAAGGTCTGCGATTCCGAATGCAGTCGTGTGTGTGTGGTGAAGGGGCGGACTAACTAATTAGTCGGTTGCATAATCAATGCTTAATGATGCAGCAATGCAGGGCCGCTTAAATGCTCTATAATTAAATCAAACACTCAATTAAACAGCAACCAGGCCAACAGGACGGCCACAGCGACGCGTGAGTGGGTCAATGGCAGAGCAGCGGCGCTTGGGCCGTTGCCCCTTCCATGACAAATGCCGACCATCAGTCAAGTTTTGTGGCAGCGCTTGACCTTTTCCAGGCTGACCCTTCGACGCTGCGGTGGCGTTTTATTAATTTAAAGGCCTTCCAAGAAAAGCTCTTTGGCCGGCGGAACCGCAATCGTCTCGCAGGACTCTTTGGGCGGAGAATTGGCCGGGAGAAGTTAAAAACTTTAAGTTCAATTATTAAGCATGTATTGGAACTTATTATTTCATAGATAAGCCAATGGAAAAGTTACAGGGCGAGGGCTGTCGCAAGAAAGGAGTAAGTTTTTCACATAACGGAAGCTCGGCTTTTCCTTTTCTTTTCCAACCTAAATTCCCTACAACTTATTTGTGGCCAAAACAGAAAGGGATACTTGAGCCATTGACTACCAAGCCGAAGGGTCAAATAAAAAAGAATTATTTTTTATGTAAGAAAAAGCCAAAGGCGAATTAAAATAAGGCTCAAAGTCTTAGAAATATTTATAGAAAGTGTATATAAAATTCGTGTTGGTTGAATGGGAAACTTTTTGCTTCTTGTTGCCTGACAAGTTGTAAATTTATTTTACCACACATCGCAACACAGGAAAAGTGATAAAAGGGGACGGAACGCAAGCTGCAGAAAGAGAGATATTTGGCGAAGGGAAGCCTGTGTCCTGTGGGAAGGAAAAGGTATCTTGCAGCCAAGTGGCAACTTTGCTTGGAACCTCCAACTTCTGGTGGCATTTTGGGCTGCGGTTGGCCAGCTCATCCCCTCGCCCTCCACCCCGACCCAATTCAATCCATCGCAGCTCGAAGACCGCCTTGTCTGCCTGCCCATCAGTCTGTCCAACTCCGTGACTGCCTGCCAGTCTGCTTGGCTGGCTGCTTGCCACATGTGTAGCGAAATGTTGTCCCAACATTGCAACTCTCCTGCCCGTGTGTAGGGCTGATGCTGTTAGCAGTCAGTCAGGCGGGCAATGGCAGTTGGGCTCATTCGCTGGCTTGCTTAAATATTAAAAAAGTCTCTGGCCCACCCTGCAGCCTTGCAACTTCTTCGATTCCGCCATTCTTTCGTTTTTTCTTCTCGCGGCTGCCGCTTGTCGCACGTCGTCACTTAGACAAGACTCAAACTTTCAGTTTGAGGCGAGTCAGTTAGCCGTGGTCTTTGTTTAAAGTGGCAACAACAGCAACAACGGCCACGCCGTCGGCCGATTCATCCAAGGACACAACTTTGGATAGAAAAAACTTTCCTGCTACAGAAAGCGAGCCACGTCACCCACACACGCGCGCCAAGCGTATTTAACATAAACAAACTACGTTAGTTTCATTCGTCCCCCTCAGCTGGTGGGCAACTTTTTTTCTCTCTTTTCCGGCTTTCTTTGTGGCTTCAAAACGTGCTTTGAAAATTAAAAGATCCCAATTTCGAAAGCCGCGCCACTTGGCTGCCTCGTCATTTTAAAGAAATTTCAGCGGCTCCGGAAAACGATTTGATCTCTTGACCTGCGCTCGGCGCGAGTTTAACGCCCACTCGCAGTATCTGCATCCACATATCCTGGCGAAGATTATTCATTAAATTTGTATAAACAAAGTCGGTCGATGTAAATTTTGTGCAACAAGACGACGGCACGGGCGTCTTCGCCCGTCATTACCCATGCACACACACACACAGGGAGTCTCCCATGCAATTTGCTAGAATATCTATGGCATATTTTTCTTTCCCGGCAACTGCTTGCTCTACCCACTCGCTGCTGGGCTTGGGTATACACAAATTGCCAAAATAAGCAAAATGGCAGGCTGAAATAACAGGTAAACAGTTTTCTCAAGCAAACAATGAAACGGGGGGAAGACGCCGGCAGACGAAGGGCCGCAAAAAAAGTAATAGAACAAAAAACAACAAAATAAATTCAACAGTTTTCCTTCATTTGACCCAAGCAGCGCACGGCAAAGAAATTAGAAACTCCCATAAGAAAAAGCATCACAAAAGAACCACAAGACGAGCAACCACTCAGAAGAAGAAAAGGAAGCGGTTGGCGGTGATTTTGGTAAACAGAAAATAGAAACGGCCACTCCATCATCACCCGAAAAGCAATCACCAACACAGTAAACCAACAACCCCAAAATAAAAAATATAGAAAATAGAATTGGGTTGGAGGCCCATATTAAATCAGAAAATATTAAGATTTATATAGAAAATATATATGAAAAAAAAAAAATTGACTCACCTGAGAATGGCTGCAAAAAAAGAGAATTTTATATTTTAATAAACAATTTCGTGATTCAAAATAAGTTAGAATTATTTACTTACCATTATTTGCAATTTTTGCTCATCCTTGTTGCTGCTGACAATTCCTGTTGTTGATTGTTGTTGCAATTGCGTAGACATGGCTGCAAAAAAGGAAAGTATTTTTTTATTTAATGATTTAAAATAGATAGAAATTTTGTACTTACCAATATTTAATTGTAGCCGTTGATTGTTGCTGAAAATTGATGCTAGAAATTTTTGCTTGCGCAGAAATGGTTAGTTAAAAATATATTGAGGAAATATTAACATTATCGGCATTAAAATACCGAATCTAAAAAATGTAAGCCCAACCAATATTGTAAGCAGGGGCAAGGGGTTGGGGGCCCATATAAAAATATGAACCCTACAAATATCAGAGAAGGGGCAAGGGGTGGGGGCCAATTAGAAAATAATCAGATTTATATAGAAAAAATATATGAAATATGCAAATGTATAAAAAAAGGGGGAAAAAAATTGTACTTACCGGAGGTTGATGGTTGGTGTTGTTGTTGCTGATTGTTGCAGCTGATTTGTAGCTGATTGTTGCTGTTGGTTTTTGGTGTTGGTTGTTGCAGCTGATTGTTGCTGTTGGTTGTTGCTGCAGCTGATTGTTGCTGTTGGCTGTTGGTTGTTGTTGATAATTGCTGCTGACTGTTGTTCTTAGTTGTTGTTGTTGTTGCTGTCCATGGCAATTTTTAATTCCACGCAGTCGATCATCATATACATACATCGGTTCATAGACGCGGACGCACCGACAGACACACACGCGATCGTAGGCGCGGGCACACACGCGGGTGTGCACATATGTTACATACGGATTTAAGAAAGACTCGCGGACGCGGCCTTCTCGCACTCTACGCGGCGGAGTGGAGAGAGTGGGCATTCGGAGAGGAGAGAGGAGAGAGGAGAGTGGAGAGAGGAGAGAGGGGAGAGGAGAGAGGAGTTGGTGAGCAGCTGGGAGAGGAGAGTGGGAGAGGTGAGTGGGATGGAAGTTGGGTGGGAGAGGGGAAGAGAGGGAGCAGACGCGCACAACTTACCGCTTCGACGGATCGCGATCGACTGAAGGGCCAAGCCCCCGGCGCTCGCACTTTTATACTTTTTGGCGGATTCAAAGCTCATTTGAATTATGGATTCCAGCCATCCAGCTGCTTAGGCCGTCCGCCAGTCCGTCAGCTAGTCCGTCTTTTGACTGACTAGCCGGTGGTGCCTCCCTCACCAAAAACGCCACCAATTTACATCAACTCTGTTAATCGAAGAGAAAG
Organism: Lissocephala sabroskyi; assembly: GCA_037075105.1. Classification (NCBI taxonomy): domain Eukaryota; kingdom Metazoa; phylum Arthropoda; class Insecta; order Diptera; family Drosophilidae; genus Lissocephala; species Lissocephala sabroskyi. Next base: position 7,303 of record JBAMCP010000153.1, on the reverse strand, counting down.
TGGAGAGTTTTAGCAATAGAAATCAGTTCTTTTCCTGCATTTGTTGTCTCAATAAAATTCTTCTATTGATTTGAAGATAAGTCTCTTAATTTCAGCTTAAAGACGCTTCGACTTCTAATTATTTGAACCCTCAATCTGCTGTCCCAGAAACCTGCCGTCAAATACCCGCCAATCAGAATATTCACTCCCCTCGGTGCTGGACAGGTTGACATATACTTACCCTGTCCGTTTAAACATAACATTAAATCAACCGTCTTTGGCCGCCGATACAGACAATTGAGCCTAATTGAATGCAAGATTAACACTAAGTGTAATAAATTAAGTGGAGTGTCGAATGTTGCCGAACAACTTGAAGAAGAACCTTTGTGGGTTTTGAAATTGAGTGGTTCGATTGGGGGAATGAAGGCGAATTTAAATAAATTAAAAAATATCCACGATTGTTAAATAAAAATTGGTTGATTAATCGCTGCATAAGCGTAACTGCCGCTGATGACAAAACGAAAAAAGTGGGCGGGCTGGAAATCGGAAAAGCATTTGCATAATCAATGCAGAAGTTCAGTGCATAATTCGAGATATTTCGATAGGCGGCTTTTGCGGGCAGTCATAAATTAACAAATAGAATTTAATTGCATACTTTTGTGCGTCGCGACGTCCGCCAGCAGTCACCAATTAATAATTCATTAATGCGCATTAATTGCGCGATGACCAAACAAACTGGCAACACACTCGCTCTCTCTCTCTCTCTCTCTTTCTATTTTTCTGTCTCTGTCTATGTGGCCAATATAAGCGTGCATAATCACCAGACGTGCTCTTTGAGCTTTAAATTAATTGCGGGCTTTGTTAGCTCAACAGGACATCACCAAATACGCATCGTAAAGGGCCCAGTAATTTGGCTCCCCAGATAAAGTTCAGAACTCATTGAAGCTGATTTCCTATTCCTTGTAGATCCGGCATCACAATTGCCCACTTAAAAGCGCTGCCCCAGCGAGAGTCGTGTTGGCCAAGATGTTGGCGTATCATCGACTTTAAATCGAACCGGCCATTTAACGGCAAGAAAATACGACGGCACGCAAAACAAACTTGAAACACAAGCGCCGAGCTGGGCGTATCCCGCGGCCTGGGGCCCAGTGACAGGCGGCCGACAGCCAGAGTAACTGAAAGAGCCTAGGAAGCCCCATGAATTCAATCAATATTAATGCAATTTAAATTGCATTCTCTTGTGAAAACACACACGGGGGAGGCAGCCAACAAGACAGTCGTCCTGCCGGACCGCCGTCCACCAGACAAACGTGCCGCGACCGGAAGCATTGCCATGCGTTAATTGGCGGTCGTCAGGCCTTCTGCCCGACAGATAGTCGATGGTCCTGCCTTCCTGTCAATGTATGCGTGCGCGTGCGTAACTGGCTCCTTGCCAGGTTAAAATTCCAAGCTATACTTGGGCATTGTTGTCGGGCTGTCACCCGAGCCTGAACTTCGGAATGCTGGAGCTGGAAAAACGAGACTGTTGCTGTTTTCTGAAGGCGCGGCATGCAATTATTCGCGACCACGACTGCTGTTGTCATCGTGTCGCCGTTGTCAGCGTTGATCCGCACCCACCACATGCTGTTTTGGTCCGCCCCAATGCGGTTAGCCTTTATTGGGTCTCAATTATTCAATTTCGGATGAAATGAGCACACCGTGCGATTGATTTCACGCCCGGCAAACCACCACAAAAACTACAGACACAGCAAATGCCCCAGCACCAAAAATGCCAGCGAATGAAGGCAAATATTAAATAATATCTCTCGAAAATGACGTGAGTATTTCTAGAGTACGAGAATTAGTTATTAATAAGCAGAACCGTGGAATTAATTTCACGCCCAGCGTTGAGGACTTTTCTCAGAAATAAACCTGCCGCAAATCAAAAAGAACCTCCCAGCGCGAAACTTCTCAAGTTCGAAATGTTTGTTGAATTAAAATCTTAATTCAAATGGAATCGACTAGTCTAGTGCTCTTTTCGCTGGCTGTTTTGTTCTTTGGATTTTCGAACGAAGAATGCTGTCACCGGCGCTCAATTTGCTTCATAGCACAAACGGGGACCTGCTCCGAAGATAATAATGAAAACCATGGCCACAATCACCACTGTCACCTTTCGCTTTGCAATGATGCCAAGCCAGCCGTAGGCTTTTATTGTGGCAGAGGAAAATGCAACATGTTCGGATGTTCCTGCGATAAGGGCTGCATTGGCGGTCACATAGCAATCAACCTGATGAGATCCCGCAAGTCCAATATCACTTTAATACCATGTAAGCGAGGGAAACCCTAAAGAAATCTTAACAACGACAGGATCAGTGAGAATATTAAACGGCAAATGGACATCTCGATCGAGGAAATGAATAGAGAAACTTCAACAGCAACAGGACCAGTGAAAGTATTAAACAGCAAATAAAATATTCGATTTGCGGTCGACAACGTTAAATAAATAGTCCGTGATTAGTCATTGTTACAGTTTTAAAATAAAGTGTGACCTTAACGAATTTGTAGAATTTATAAAAGACTGAAATTTCAATAAAAATGGATAGTAACTATTTTACCAAGTGACGAAATCTCTTCCTTACCCATTGCGGGCTGGGAGTCTCTTTTAATTGTATTCTATTTAAGCCTGAGTGAAAGTAGTTGCTGCTATAAACGTGATTTCTCTATCAAAACTCAGAAAACTTTAACTAATTTACAACAACAGACTGAAGGAATGCAGAATTTCATAACTTAAACCAGCAACGAAAGACGAAATTGCAACTTGTTTGGCTGTACCTGCTCCTCAATCTGTTTCGGTGGCAATACCCAGTAATTTTCCCCAGACGATTTCCCAACTTAAAAGTCGTCAATAATTATAAAATATCACCTAAATAGTATTTCTAAATTCCTCACATAATTCCAAAACGTTGCATTGTTGGATTATTGGTGGCCGTTTAGATGCAATGCCCAATGTGGGCCATTTTGTCCGGCAATTTTCAATTTCGCTTTTGATTTTCGATTTTTGAATGTGCTCTCGATATTTCAGTGGATTTTTAATCGCGGCACGTTCATATCGGCATTATCGGGGTATTGTGTAAACAAAAAACTGCAGGAGCAAAATCAATAACGAGAGAGAGAAACAAACGCAGAACGCAATGTTGATAATTTGCTATTGGGGGATGTCAACCGAGCCAATACCGAAAATCAGGCCAACAAATTTTTACTATCGCTAAAATTAATTTCCAATGTTGTTTGTTTGTTCGTCTCTGTATTCCCGCGTGTGTGGGTGTGTATTTGTTTCCGTATGCATGCGTGCGTGTGTAAATTAAAATAATTTTAATTACGTACGGTCATGAAATTGAAAATTGTGGCAGCCACCCAAAATTATGCAACGATTTTCGGGGTGTGGCCAGCCGCCGGCCGCCCGCTAGCCGCGCGCGGTTTGTAAAACGCTTTTGATTTCGTATTATTTTCTAATCCCCGGCATTTTAGCGAATTGTCAGGGCCCCGGCCGACGTCAAAAGCGGTAAAGCATAACAGAATTAATTGGGCACATTAAAAGGGATTGCGCAAACATTTTAAATGCGACACTTGAAACGAGATAATGCGCGCCGGGCCGGGCCGCTTCCTTTCCCTATTTAAATAATTCGATTTGGTTAATTTCCATGTTCGTGTCACGATAATTTCCCTTGAAAGTCTATGCTGCACCAGAACTTCTTTATATTTCCTGGCACCTGCCGGGTCGCCTTGAAAAAATTCCCCAAACAATACGTCGACCCGTCGTGTGTTTCATCATCCGTCCGTCCACCAGCAACTGCATATTTCACCGGCTGCTCCTGTTCCTCATGCAATATGCAGCGAAGGGAACAATACACCCAACACATGCCGGGAGAGGTCCTTGGAAAGAGCACACATAAAAAAAGACGACTGAACGCTAAACAAAGAAAATAAAAGAGCAGCACAAACTCCACCCAAGGCAAAGGCCCCCTGCCAGGACAACTGAATGTGTGTGTGGCGCTGTGTGTGTATGCAGGGGGCGCATTATTTTGTATTACAGCAACCGCGCGGCCATTTATGTGCCGGCCGCTTTGCTGACCCCGCCAAAGAAATCTGGAAAAAAACAGTCCGCCCCGTCAGCCGCCATCCAGCAGCCGCCGGCCGACAAGCGCCAACCGCTTGTATTGCAATTTTTCAATTTCAAAAACAATTTCGCTCGGACCCCCGAACATACGTGTGGTCAAAGATAAGCCCTGTAAATATATAAATGCAGCAGCGCCAACTACAGCAGAATAGAAGCATCAGTCACCCTCGGCCTTCTCCAGGCCCCGATCCATAAAAAAAATCCCGGCAACCGAAGCTCAAGCAGCCACTACAGCAGCTCAAAATGGGCAAAAGCCAAAAGGTCCCAGCTAAAAAAAGTAAATCACTAGGCCACACCGAAGATTGAATACTCTGTTTATAGATTAGTTGATTAGATTTTACAGCCTCCTGAAGCATAAAAAGAAAAAGCAGATGAAACTAAAAGAATTTTATAATTTTTGTATGCTTCTCCTAAAGGTTCCAAATTCTTCGCTTCCCAGTTTAGGAGACTCAAATCCAAAGCCCAAAGGGACTTTAAATCTGTGTGGGCTTGGGGTGGTGGGAGTGGGTGGCTGTGGAGGTCACAGCGGGATCCCATTGCACAAAATGAATTGTTGTTGTCCAGCGTTTAGTACTGAAATATAAATGAACGACCACAGCGGATTTTCTAGCTTCCTTCCAGGCAACTGGACAGTTTCCCCGCCCCCACGAACCGCGCTTTCCATATTTTTGTCTGTCTGTTTATGCAAATCTTGGCCAATATGTGGGCGTTTTTGGGAAGACAAGTAAATTGGGGCTCTGCTACCTTTTATGATCTGTGATTTAATAAAAATGTCACAGGAAACGCAAGCCAGAAAAATGCCTAGAAAAATCCCCAACTTTGGTTTCAATCAGATTTAAATAAGAAGAGAGCTGTATTTTTCTTAGATGATTTAAATTACGTTTGCTCTCTCGTATTCTTTCCAGCAAATCAAATTCAGAATTTACAGCAGCAATTGAAACCGAATTCGAACCTCTTGTTCAATTAGAGACAATCGATTTTGCACTTTACTCTACTTCTATGGAAGGAAATATTCAGGTAAATCGTTTCTTAACAATCTCCAAAATATCCAGCTTTAATTGGGGGCAATTCATGGCAGTAGTTTTCGCAAAATGTTTAAGGAATTTTATTGGATTTCCGTTGTATTTGCCTACGGCTTGCAATCGACATTTGAGCTGATCTGACTGCCATTGGCTGAGTGTTTTATTGCGGAAAAATAAACGAATGAAAAAACTCCATTGCCATTTACATTTCATTTTCATTGGATTTCCGCAAATTTGCACACACAAAGCCCCCGTGCCGAGTGAGCTTCTTAGCCGAGCCGAGCTTCAGACCAACAGCCCAATGCACATGCAATAAGTTGCACTCCATTACGCGGTTTTTAATATAAAAAACGAAAATGAAAACCCTCCATTCAATTCCCTCTATACTTCCGTCTACAACCAACCGCCACAGTGGACTGAAGTCACAAAAAGAACGGGCAAATCAAAACTAAAGGACAGAAGATTGAAGTCGGGAACCTTAAAGGAAACTGCCCTACAAATCGTAGCTGAAATAGGAATAAGTTTCCAAAATAGAAATTTGTTAAATAAGAACATAAAAAGTCCCTAAATTAATAAGCCCAACAATAAAAAAAGGAAGCTCAACAAAGAGGAAAATCCGTCGAAGATCCTTCGTTAATTTCTTAATAAATTTATGCTCCCTATTTCCAAATATTCCTGAGCCCAATCCTATCTTCTTTTCCCACCTTTGCTCCCGATTAACTTGTCCCAATCAAAAGGCCAGAAATTTTTGCCTCACTGTGCCACAGACGGCTTACAGCGTTTTTGGCAGCATTTTCATTTGTATAGAGTATTTTCTTAGCCTTGGTAAAGTCAATGCAATGACAGAAGGAGAGGCAGGGGGAAAGTGAGCGGGGCAGCGGCAAAAGCCGCACCACAAAAAGGAAAAAGGCAATTTGAGTATTTCTGTGTGCCCGCGCGCGGGGCTGGCAGTGTGTGAATAGCAATGCAGTAGCGATTTGCCATGTTTGTTGTTCTTGGCGTTTGTTGTGCGTTGTCGATAATAGAAATTGAGTGTTGCATTTGCTTTGATTTGCTTTCGGCATCCGTGGCGCTTTTTTCCCTTCAATTTTTTTGTTTCCGTCGTCGGCGTTGCTGCTGCTAAGCTTTTGTTTGTGTTGCGTTTCGATTCGATTCGCTGTACTCTGGCAGCGGCTTACGCGGCCCGGGAGAAAGTGAGAGAGCGCGGATTCGTGACGAGAATTGAAAGGGGCGAGGGCAGGGGCGGCTTGACTCGGGCTGCTTTTGGGGTTTTGTTTGAGAAATGTTATAGCGGCTTAGGGATTTTGCGGTTGCTGTTATTGCGCCGCCTGCTTAGCTCTTTGTCAATTTGCCTTTTTTGAGTGGCACGCACACACCCACCACCCACACGCAGCAGCACTTATGGACCAGCAACTCTACATTCCCCGCTCTCTGGAGGGCAGCTCTTGCACATTACGTATACGCATGGCCTGTCCGCCCAAACCGCTTAGACCCGCCCCCCGGGCCGGACATCAATGTGTGCTGTGCTGCAGCTTTTCGCGCTTAATTTCAAGTCAATGCCACAGCATAATAACTTGAATGCATTGCATTAACCACAAGCTTTAATACACTGACAGCAACGCATCGGTGGTGGCTTAGGCAAAGACGACTTGGCTGCTGCAGAGGGTCGAGTGGAGTGGCCGCCTGCCCGAGTGGCATTGCACTTATGGATGCGGTCAACCAACTGCAGTAGCATCCGCCGCAGTGGCAACGGCTGCTGCCCTCTGAGGGAGCAACCATAATTGCAATCGTTCCCTTGACGTGTGCAGGTCCCTCAAAGGCGAATGACTGTTTGTCCATTCATAGAAACGGGGCGGGAGGTGCGCACTTCGGCTGTCGTGTAGGAAATCAAGTTAAACTCGCGCTTTTCTCTTAATTTGAAAGAATTGTCGAGCATCAAAATACTTTTAGGGCCAGGCAGCTGGCAGCAGGCGAAAGCGATGTCAACATTGCCGGAATGAAAATGGAAAACCCGTTGGCCCCACCGCGAGGCGTTTTATAATCCACCTGCCGTGCGTGCAAATAAATCAAATCTATATATATAAAAAGTACGAGTAAGCGCGTACGAGCGTAATGTACTCCTAAACTAATAGGCCGATTTTAAATA
>JBAMCP010000152.1:0-87144 GCA_037075105.1 Lissocephala sabroskyi | reverse complement strand
CCCAGATAGTGAAGGGGGTTTTCGGGGAATTTAAATGCTGCCTGCCAAAAGCCCTCCCCTTCTCAATCGATTGATTGATATGCCCCAGGTGTAGTGACGCAAAAAGCTCTGTATGTGTGTGTGTGTGAGTAACGAATAGAAACAAAGGCAGAGAGAGCGAGAAGGGGAAATAAACAAAATCGAAAGGCAGAAACAACAACAACTAGCGACGCGAAGATGCGAAGCAGGCGACCAAAGAGACACACCGATTGCCCCCCGTCAAATTGATTTTTCGTGGCAGTGCCAGTGACACAACTTTGTGTGCAGAGCGCGCGACCAAAATCACAGTTATTATTCAATTTTGTAATTACAACTAAAACCGTTACCGCTGCCGCAGTAAAGCGCCGCTAACGGTAACTGCGCCTGGCGTGTGGCCTTTTTTCGACAAATTTGGCAGTTTTCTTTTTTTTGGCAAATCGCAACAAACATAAACAAGCGTTTCAAGGTCATTTCAAACAAAGAGGCCACTCGCCAGACCTGCGCACTCCCCCCACCCCCCGCTCCCTGCTGGCCTTACTTATTTTTGTGTTTTTCTGTTGCAGAAAATTTAAATGGCCATGGATTCGTTTCTGAGCCTCTTCGATCCGAACCAGGACGACGGCTTCGACGAGGAACAGGAGCCCACCACCGGCAACAGCAGCAACAGCGGCGGCAGCAGCAGCGAATGCGAAACCGACGCCAACGCCAACGAATCCCTCTTGGCGCCGCCGGCCAGCGGCCCCCTCATCATTGACTTCGACCAAGGAGCCCTCCCGCCCGAGCCCCAGCTGGGCAACATCGAGTACAAACTGAAGCTGGTCAATCCCTCCAAGGAGCGCTTCCTCCACCTGGTCACCCAGATGAAGTGGCGCCTCCGCGAGGGCCAGGGCGAGGCCATCTACGAGATTGGCGTCTCCGATGCCGGCCACCTGCAGGGCCTCTGCGACAAGGACATGAATGCCTCCCTCACCACCCTCAAGCAAATGGCCTACAGACTGGGAGCCAGCACTTCAGTCCTCCGCCGCAAGACTCTGCCCTGCCGGCGCTCCGTGGCGGAGGTTTTGGTGCGCAAGATACCCGACGACCAGCACAACATAGAAGTCCGGGTGGCCGTGCTGGGCGGCGCAGATGCCGGCAAATCCACGCTGCTGGGCGTGCTCACCCAGGACGAACTGGACAATGGCCATGGCCGCGCCAGGCTCAACATGTTCCGCCACATGCACGAGATCCAGTCCGGCCGCACCTCCTGCATCTCCCACGAGACCTTGGGCTTCGATGCCCTCGGCAACATTGTGAATTACAAGTACAACGAGATGATGACCGCCGAGGAGATCAGCGACCGCTCCACCAAGCTGGTCACCTTCATGGACTTGGCCGGCCATCGCCGCTACATGCGCACCACCTGCCGCGCCCTGTCCGGCTACTCGCCCCACTACGCCATGCTGGTGGTCTCGGCCGGCACGGGCTGCAATGACACCACGGAGGAGCACCTGGCCATTGTCCGGGCCCTGGACATGCCCTTCTTCATACTCATCACCAAGACGGACATCACCCTGCCGGATGCCACGGTGCTGGAGCTGCGCAATCTGCTCACCAACATCGGCTGCCGCAAGGTCCCCTTTGTGGTCACCAATGTGGACGAGGCCATCTCCGCGGGCTCCAACCAGCTGTCGGCGAACATTGTGCCCATATTCTTTGTGTCGAATGTGACGGGGGCGGGGCTGAATCTGGTGACCAAGTTCCTTTATGTTCTATCGCCGGGGATAAGCAATGCGGAGAAGGATCGGCTGGAGCTGGAGTCGTGCGAGTTCCAGGTGGACGAGATCTTCCGCGTGGCCGATGTGGGCACGGTGGTGGGCGGGCTGCTGGTCCAGGGCGTGCTCACCGAGAATATGCCCATGAAGATTGGCCCGCTGGCGGATGGCGGCTTCCACAAGGTCACCGTGCACACGATCCACCGGAACAAGGCGCCCTGCCGGGTGGTGCGGGCCGGGCAAAGCGCCTCGCTGTCCTTTACGCCCAACCAAGAGCTCCCAGCCCTGCGCAGCGGCATGGTGCTCCTAGCCAATGCCGGGAGCCCCGAGGACGAGCCCCATGGCACTTACTTCTTTCAGGTGAGCTGAAGGATCACTTAACGGGCGCCGGAGATTAACTGTTATCCTTTTGCAGGCCAAGGTGTCGGTGCTGTTCCATGCCACGGCCATTTATGTGGGTTTCCAGACCACCGTGCACATCGGGAGCATCCGGCAGACGGCCGTCATCCGGGGGATCATGGGCGAGGAGAAGTTGGGCACGAATGACTGCGCCTCGGTGATGTTCGAGTTTGTGGGCCATCCGGAGTACGTGCGTCCTGGCATGCGGATCCTGTTCCGCGAGGGCACCAGCAAGGGCATCGGGGTGGTCACCCAGGTGTTTCCCGTCAACAAGACCAGGACGAAGTAGACGACTGGCCTGCGAATCCCAAGGATGTAAATACAGACATATTGGAATTGGTCGAGGCATCCGATGGACTCGGCCGGTTTCTTGAATTTTGAGTTCTGTGATTTTTCGTTAAGGTTCCCCCCACCCTCCTGGCAGTTGGAGTTCAACTTAGATTATCCTGCCTTTCAGTTTTAGACCCGCGTACTTAAATTCCCCCAGCCAACAATAAAACTTATAAACAGGACAATCGGTTTATTGGCCGGCCGAGGAGACGGGAGCGTCCAGTTCGCTGGGCCCGTCGAGTTCCTTGGACTTCTCGGGCACTGTGGACGTGAAGCGGAAGAGCACGGGGATCTCGCCCAGGGCCGGGTTGCCGTTGGCCTCCAGCAGGCGTATCCAGGACAGCAGGGAGTCTTTGGTGGACGTGCCCGTGGCGCAGATGGCGAAGATCGTGCCGTCCTCCTGCTGGTGGACGGACCTCAGCTTGCCCACCTGACGGCGGCTGCGCGGCGGCGGCTGGCCAAAGAAAGGCACCTCAATCCTGCTCACATCTAGAAAGAAAATATCCTTTAGGTTCGTAATCAGGACTCTTAGCCGGAGGCCTACCATCCTCGTTCATTTCGCGAGCCTGGAGCTGCAGGCTGGCCAGGAACTCGAGGTCCGCGTCGGCCCGTAAAGTGAAATAGTTGATCCGCCGGTTCCTTATCCATATGTGGAAAGGACCCTCGATGTAGAGCGCCTTCTGGCGGGAATGATCGCGCAGCAGCTGCGTCTGCTCGCTGCTCATCCCGCTCACAATCCAGGTGTCATCGATGGCGTCTTTCAAAGCGTTCGTCTCGTAGACGGTCACCTGGGAGCGCAGGTCGACGGTGCACATGCGCTCCACGGCCAGCTTGGCCACCTCGAGCGTGTCGTCGGGCACAGGATTGGGCAGGGGCCAGGGGGAGAGGTTGCGGAACTTGGGCATCCAGTACATCATGCGCCAGTATTTGCGGAGCGGGTGGCCTTTGTTGCCGAAGACGTTGAGGAGCATGGCCTCCATTTCGTAGTCGGGCATGACTCCTAAATCCTCCATCTGCTCGAGCAGGTCGATGATGCACTGCTGCTGCTTGGGGTAGTGCATGAATTCAGCCTGGAACACGTTGGTGGGTATGAACTTGCCCTTGGGCATGACGTTGATCAGGGCCTTGTATACGTCCAGGTCGTGCTCGACTCCGAAGTCGCTCATGTGCTTGAGGGCGGCGTAAATGAACTCCACATGGTTGCGCCGGTGGACATCGCGCTCTTGGAAGATCTCCACCATGGTGAGGTAGGTGTCCTTGGTCTTGTCTTGGGCAGCCGCGAAGGGGTTGCGGATGGCGGGCAAGGCTTTGCTGGTAGAAGATGTCTTCCGTTGCTGCTTGGGCTGTGGATCGGCCTCCTCGCCAGCGCCAGCGCCGGCATCGCTTTGTTTTGGTTCCTGGTTTGCGTAACCTCTGACCAAGAGGGCGGGTGGCAGGCGCTGATTGTGAAGAGGTCTGGCGGCGGGGTGTAGCCGGAGAAGGCAGTGCAGCCGTCTCAGCATTTTAATTCACTAACAATTGCGTTAATATTGCAAAACTAAATAAATAAATTTAACTTAAACACCAACCGATTACATGGTGCAGCAAACAGCTGATTGGCCTTAGCCGCGGCGAGCAGAAGATGTTTCCGATAAACTTAAAGTCAGGTGGCAGCTCTGGGTAATTAAAATTAATTTAATTTATAATTCACTTACAGACATAAACACCCACCATACATCTTAATAAGTGGTTATAGCTTTTCTCTTATAAATAAGAGCATTTCTTGTTTTTTTTTTATTTATTAAAAACAAACAGCGACATGGCAACTCTGGTCTCGGCAGAACTTTCGCTTGAGCTTCCCGAGTGTGTGCAAGGAAAATGCGTCTGACGGCGGGTTGAAAGTGAAACTTGCACCTGAAAGCACCTGACGCAGCAGACAACTTGTCTGAGTGTGTAAAACAACAAACACCACTACCGAAAATGGCACCCACCTAAATCAATTCACAACTCTCCGCACCACACGACCCCCGAACGCCACCACCAATGCGAGCGCCTCCATTATGTTGTGTTTCGACTCGGATAAAATGAACTGGTACTACCATGTGCTGGCGCGGCGGCCATATTTGGTTGTGGTCTCCATCGCTGTCTACTGCGTAGCCTGCATCATAGTCTCCATGCTGATGAACGAGCTGCCCGACTTCAGTGACCCCAGCCTGGTAGGCGCAGACCTCCACAGCCGTTTTATCCCCAAATGAAATTTGTCTCTTTCCAGGGCTTTGAGACTCGGGGCACGGAGATTGGCAACCGCCTGACTGCCTGGCACAACCTGCTGCAGGAGACGGAGGGCAGCGGGGCTTTGTTTTCCAATCCCGCTGACCTGCCCTTCACCTCGGCCGACCTGACGTCGCAGTCGATGCCGCAGAAGCGGAAAAACAAGCGACGCAAATACAAAAACAACCGAAAGAAGCAGCAAAAGGCCCGCAACAAGCACGGCCACGGCGAGGAGCCTCTGCCCAAAGTAATCAAGTTCAGCAAGCACTTAAAAGCCACCTCCGACGCGCCCCTCGAGGACAACTGGATTGGGGACAATGGCGTCTTCCGCGAGTTTGAAATAACCGAAGACAATGCCACTTTACCCGCCTCCATGTCCACCAGAGACAGCGAGCCCGTCGAGTACGGCCACAATACGTCCTCCATCGACGAGGAGCTCCACCGCGAGCGCTGGCAAACCAAGAAGAGCACCTGGCGCCTGCTCAAGAACACCGACAAGTTCCCCAAGGGCTGGGCCAGGTCCGAGGCCCGCCAGCCCATCGAGGGCTACATGTGCGGCCCCCCGCATCCAGGCTACTCGCACTTCGTGGTCGAGCGCATTGGCCCCAACTCCACGGACTCTCTGTTCGATCTGAACGGCCTGCTGGCCATGTGCCAGCTCCAGGACCAGATCACTGCCGTCCAAAGCTACAAGGACTTCTGCGAAATGGAAATGCTCACGCCCAACTGCTGCCGCCCCTGGTCCCTGCCCAACTATGCCGCCCTGCTGGCCAACAAAAGTTCCTGCTTCGACCTGACTGCCGAGGATGTGGGCTCCCTCCAGACGCTGCTCGCCAACTGCTACGACTACTACCACGACCTCAAGCTGGACAGCAACTGCAACGAGCTCTCGCGCTGCTATGCCCCCGACGAGTGCACCCGCCACAATCTGGTCTTCAATGTGCTCCACTTCCTGGCCGACTCGAGCTTCATCAAGCCCAACGTAAGTTAAAATGACTGCGCCTTTGTTGGCCTTTTTTTAATGGTGATTTGTCCACAGGACACAAACTCCTACCTGCGCTATGCCATGATCTTCGTGCCGGTGGCCCATGCCGCCCACGGGGCCCTCCAGCTCTACCACCAGTGGGAGCACGAGTAAGTCTAGTTCTTGCGCAAGGTGTACCGGTCAATCGGCCCCGAGGGCATGATGCCGTCCTTGGCAAAGGCCAGGGCCGGCTCGCAGATCTCCCCGAAGTAGGTGGACACATCGTACTTGCGGTAGAACTCCCTCATCTTCTGGTCATAGGCCGCCCAGTCGTCGTTCTTGATCGGCTCCGCCTTCACTATATTCTTCTCGAATTTGTCGATGTCGTACAGCCGATTGTAGTAATTCCCGTAGGTGGTTTGGTAGTCGCCGGCCGCGTACTCGAGGACATCCTCGGTGATGCGTTTCTGGCCCCGCAGCGAGACGTAGTCGTCCGTGGAGTAGTCCACCATGTAGGTGGTCTTCTTGAGGTCCTTGAGGTGCTGCTCGGTGTACGGATAGCGGACCTTGGGGCACTTGAAGAACAAATTGAAGGTCTTCTCGTCGCACCACTCCATGCGGCGCAGGAACTGGCTGTACTCCTCGCGCCAGTCCATGGCCTTGGGCCAGACCTTGGTGCGCATCTCGATGTTCTTCACCTTGAGGTTGTTGTGCGGATGGCCGGAGACAATGGCCGGATCCTCTTGCCGCCGCTTGGCCGCCGGCTTCGAGCGCTCCGCGTTCTTGTGGTGCACGAAGTCCGCATGCGTGGTGGTCACCCGCTTCGGGCAGGGAGTCAGTACATCGTCCAGGAATGCATTGCACAACTGGCCCACCATTTTGCTCCTGTTCATATCCTCGGCCATTTTTATTTTTTATTTTTAACTTTTGTGTGAAACCTAACGAAATGTGTTCTCCCCCGTAGGAAACTTGCCAACGAACTGGTTGAAGTTATCGGCATGGACCTCGGCCTGGAGAACGAGCTGTTCAACGAGCTGCTCCTCACCGACGTCTGGCTGGTGGCCCTCGGCGGGCTCTTCGTCATGGCCTGCGTCTGGCTCTACACGGGCTCGCTCTTCATCACCCTGATGGCCAGCCTGGGCATCTGCTTCTCGCTGGGCCTGGCCTACTTCGTCTACACTTTGGTCTTTGAGTTCGAGTTCTTTCCCTACATGAATCTGCTGGCCGTGGTGGTGATCATTGGGATTGGAGCGGATGATGTCTTTCTGTTCCTGAAGATCTGGCAGTGCGTGTTGGCCGAGCGTTTCAACAAGGCCACGCCGGGGCCAGCGGCCCATGAGCACACGGAGACGCTGGAGAATCTCATGGCCCTGACCATGCGGCATGCGGCGGCCTCCATGTTCGTCACCTCGCTGACCACCGCGGGCGCCTTTTGCTCCTCCTACAGCAGCTCCATCACGGCCATCAAATGCTTTGGGTGAGTGGCTAAAAACCTTTCCTGGTTTCGTCTTATGTTGGATTATTTGCAGGATCTTTGCGGCCACTGTGGTGGTGGCGAATTACCTGCTGATGATCACCTGGCTGCCGGCCTCGGTGTCCATCATGGAGCGTCTGTTTGCCAGCAGTCTGGTGTGCCAGCAGCAGCCGCTGGCCCAGAAGCTGCTGCTGGCCAGCAAGAAGTCAATTAGGCGGTTCTGCCAGTTCCTGGACGAGTCCATTGCTGCGCTGATTGTCAATTATGCCCAACTCTGGTTGCTGGTGTTCGGCGGCCTGGGCCTGGCCAGTGCCGTGCTGGTCCTATGGTATCCTGGGCTGCAGCTGCCGGAGAAGTCGCACTTCCAGTTGTTTGTGTCCCAGCATCCGTTTGAGGTCTACAACTCGCGGCTCAAGCAGGAGTTTTGGTTCGAGAAGCCGCTGCAATCCCTGGAGAACTTCAAAATGCACATGAGGTTTATTTGGGGTGTCCAGGCCAAGGACGATGGCGACTACAGCAACCCGCATTCCTACGGCAGCCTGCACTACGATGAGAGCTTCCAAATGTCCAGCCAGGCGGCCCAAGAGTGGCTGCTAAAATTCTGCCAAAGCGCCCGAGAGCAGCCCTTCTACCAGGACACTCTGGGCTTCCTGCTGCCAAACTGTTTCATCGAGAACTTTATAGAGTTTATGAAGCGGCGGTAAATCCACCCAACTTGCTAGTTTTTCATCCTCTAATTGTTTTTTTTCTGTGCCCTCAGCTGCATAGACGAAATGGACAGGACGCGGCACGACCGCTCGCCCTGCTGCGATGCCAGGTTCCCCTTCGAGCCGCACATCTTTGAACTGTGCCTGCCCAGAAGCATATCAAGTTTGTACGCCACCCCTCAGTTCTTTCTGCCCGGCGTGGCGGGTCCGAAGTTTGCCGCGCCCCCGGCCAGCCCGGACCAGGACTTCTCCGAGGCCGACAATGAAACCAGCGAGGCTCTGCCCTTGGTCAAGGCCTTGGTGATTGAGTTCGAGTCGAATCTCACCTACACCACCGTCTACCGGGACGTCAAGCTGTTCTTCGAGACCGTGGAGCTGTGGTTTCGCGAGCAGCTGGTCACTGCCCCCGAGGGCCTGCGCGGCGGCTGGTTTATTAGCGATTTGAAGTTCTTCAATGTGCAGGACTCGCTGGCCCATGACACGCTGCTGGCCATCTCCCTGGCCATGGCTGCCTCGCTGCTGGTGCTGCTCCTGTTCACCCTCAACCTGCTCATCTCGCTGTGTGCGGTGGTCACCGTTTCCCTCACCATTTTCCATGTCATTGCGGTGCTCATACTGCTCGGCTGGAAGCTCAACATCCTGGAGAGCATAGCCGTGTGCACGGCCATTGGCCTGGCCGTGGACTTCAGCCTTCACTATGGCATCCATTATCAGCTGTCGCCGGCCAAGGAGCGCCTGGCGGCCACCAAGTTTGCCTTGTCCCGCATCCTTGGCCCCACGGTGATGGCGGCCACCACCACAGCGTTGGCTGGCGGGATTATGATGGCCTCGAATATCCTGCCCTACATTCAGATCGGCGTGTTCCTGGTGATTGTGATGGTCATCAGCTGGTTCTATGCCACCTTCTTCCTGATGAGCCTGCTGAAGGTGGCCGGGCCGCAGTTTGGCTTTATGCAGCTCCGCTGGCCCTCCTTCCACACCAAGCGGGCCAGCAACAAAACCAACCAACTCTACGAAAGGCAAGTCCTTAAATCTCTAGAGGTTCATAGGATTTTAATTGATTGTTTTTTAGGAACCCCAGCCAGGCGATGGCCAGTGAGACGTTTCTGAGTCCCACCAGCTCGGTGATGGTGGATTTGGTGAACTCGGAGACCCACGAGCTGGAGTCTCTGAACTCGAATACTCTGATCAAGACGATTTCGGGCGCCGAAAGCGCCCTGGCCCTGGACATGGAACAGACCCCGTTCCAGACGGCCCAGAACTGAACTGAAGCCAATGAAGTTGCATTTTTTTACAGTGGGACGGCGCCCGCTCCCACCAGTTTAGAGCCATATACAAAGAATTTATAGAATTTGCGCCATTCAATAAGCGAATATTTATACCCCCTGCCGGAGGGCGGGGGAGTTTATAGCCAGACGTCGCGTTGCTGTATTATTAGATTTTAGCCAAGTTTTTAGAGAATTTAGCGTTAGTTGATCGTTCTCGATGTGTTTAAATGTGTGCGTGTGCGTGTACCTAAGCGTAATCAAAAGAAACCAAACTATTTTACCCTTGTACCCTTCAGGCGCAAGGGTATGAAAGATTCCCCGAACGAGTCCTCATATTTTCCGATGTATTTACAAACTTTTTTGTAAACTACTGAACCGACAATTTGCGAGGCAGGACAACTAGAAATCGGCTTCGTGTTCTTAAGAAAAAAACTTGTAATTACTGTGATAGCAAGAAATATGGTGACAAAAGTAATGGTAAAATTAATTAATACTCAGCAAATTTATACAAGGGGAATAATTTTGACATGTCCTTGAACTCAAGCGAAACCATGTAATTCCTTCATTGTACTTAAATGTTTTTAACGGCAACTTAAAATAAATGTTATTTAACAGGTTACAAAAAATACCCCAACAAATCACAGTAGGATAGAAATATAGAACGAACGGGATCTAAGGGATCTTAAATTAAAGCGAAAAATTCTTTAGGAATCCTCAAGCTGCTTAGGAAATTACTCCTGGCGCCATCTAGCGGGGAGAATTCCCACGACTCTCGCTTCATTGGGCGCCATGTGTTTTTATTGTTTTTATTTTACCGTTTATACGGGATTATTCTTTATGCTAGGCAGATTTCAAAAAATCTTTTAATCCTTTCATCAGTAAAGCCTCAGGGGCCTCGGAAATACTCCTTTTATTAAAATCTTTAAAATTCCTCTGCTCGCCTAGAAAATGACACGTGGCGCCATCTACCGGAAACAAGTGCCACTACTCTCGTTGCTGTGGGCGCCACGTGGTTTATTTTGAGTCTCCCAGTCGTTGTGGTGGATTCCTTTGTCCTGGTGAAATAGATCTTTAGCTCAGTTTGCTTTTTATTTCTAATAATTCACTAAATGGCATCTTTCGGTAACACATAAAGTCCGTGGGAACAGAGAGCAGCCGCCGGGAGGCTGGTGAAACACAAACAGGAGAATACATGCTATTTTCTTTAAGGACTAAAGTACCAACTAGAAGTTTACGACTAGCACTCTCGTTGTCATCGTTTAAAATCAAAGATTCCTGTGCCCCCGAGACGCCTACAAATACTCCACAATATCGCATTTTATGGATATATTGGGGCAACTCTGGCCCACCGCCGCCCGCCCACGGTAATTGGGGCTCTTCTCGGTCAGCAGCTTCCTGAAAATCGGCAGAATGGCTGTCTCTCCGTCCAGCAGCTCGGTCTCCGAGCTGGCCCCGCATATCGAGGAGTCCGTCTTGTTCCGCTGCCGCCGCTGCTTGTCCGGGGCCACATTCGGCGAGCTGTGATGATGCGCCGCATGCTGGATGTTCGAGTTGCGTGGAAGCTTCCGCTGCTGGATGCACTGGGTGCTGGGCGGCGTCGGCTCGCGCTCCCGCTCGCTGTCGGTCTCGCTCTGGCAGACGGTGCCCTTCTGGGGCTTGGGGCGGTGGTGCTTGTTGCGGTTCTTCTCGGAGACGCTGCGCTGGATGGGCGAGGTGGTGCTCTGGTCGTAGGCCGGCGGCAGATGGCCGTGGTGCTCGGAGCAGCGCTGGGGGCTGGCGTAGCTGCGCGAGGATTGTCGTGAGTGCTGCTTGGCATGGGAGAGGGTGTGGGTGTCCCACAGATCGCTCTGGGACACCACAAAATTAGATTTCAAGGCCGAGCCCATGCTGGTGCGCCGATGCTCCGATGGAGCTGCCCAAAAAACAGAAATTTGTATCCTGTAACCAAAATCCTCTGAACAGCTGACTTACTTTTGTTGCCGCCGCTGGCGCTGGGCTTGGTGTGGGGACAAACGTTGTTAAGCTCGGTGTGGGAAGTGGAGATGTTGGTGGAGGAGTTGCGGTGGCTGCCGCTGTACTTGGGCCGGGCCGTGGGCGTTTGGCTTTGGCTGCCGCCACCCCCACCGCTGTCGTAGTGGCGCGAGGTGGTGGACTGGCGGCGCTCTCGCATGGTGGAGCACTTGCCGGCGCTGCTGGTGATGCTGCCTATGTTGGCGTCTGTCTGGGCGGACACCGAGTTGCGCTTCTCCTGCAGGCGGCGGGACTCCTCCCGCTCCCTCAGCTGCTTTTGCTGGGCCTGCTGCATCTGCTGCTGCTGGTGGAGATGCTGCTGGAGCTGCTGCTGGATGGGCTGCATGGGCGGGCCCGGCTGCAGTTCCCCCATCGACTGCTTCTTCTTCTTCCTACAAAACTACTGTTAATCCTGGAAACTGGGAGATGTTTCAGGGGATCTACTCACGGTGGCAGTGAGGGCGCCAGGGCCGTGGACTGCACGGACACAAAGGAGTTGTCGTGCACCATTTCCACGTGGGTGGAGGTCACGCTGTCCACGGATGTCAGCTCGGTAACTTCTGAGGGTAAAAAGGACCCAATGCCCAAGTAAACTCAAAGGAGCACTGCGAAACCAACCCGCCTACCTGTGGTGCTCGGCATCTCCCGGCGCACAGGCGGCGCCGACAGCCGGGCTATGTCGTCGGTCAGAATGGGCTCCAGGTCGCCGGCCCCGCCGCTGGCCCCCGAGCAGGTGACCCCGTCAATCCACTTGCGGGCCTCCGGTCCCAGTTTCCTGATGAGGGCCTGAAGTTCGTTCTCCTTCTCCATGAGGGCCTTGCGGAAGCGGCAGTTGGTGTTCTTGACGTCGCGCAGGCGCTGCTCCAGCTCGCAGACGGAGGAGTCGCGCCGGTTCTTGGACATGGGCCGCAGGGTGGCCCTCACCCGCTTGTCCACCACGCCCTGGGGGTTGCGCTTCAGTTCCACCAGCTGGAAAGATGGGAGGCGGGGGGAAGAGTGAGTTTCTGGGTTCGGGATTGCCGCTCGGCACATTGAGAAAGTCTGGGGGGCTTGGCCCGGGCAGCAGCCCACGGGGCGTGGGCTGCTCTCCGGGCTCTCGAGCTCCTCCTTTGGGTTTATGTAGTTTTATAGCATTCAGAGATTTCGAACGTTTGCAGTGTGAAGACCGTGTGGCTGCCGAAAAGTCCACGCTGGCCGAGAACGACGGGGGATCCTTAAGGACTGTGTAGGAAGAGGTAAGACTCTTGGGAGATCAGGAAGGGTGAGTCAAGACTCATCTAGGCTCTTTTTGGGAGTCCAAGATTCCTCCAAGTTCGTTTAGACTTCCATAAGATGCTTCTGACTTTGCCAGACTCTCCAGAGGAAGCGGGATTTTCTAGAATCGTCCAATTCCCTCTACGATCGTCGAAACCCATCCCGTGATAACCTAAACTCTCCTAGACTCCCTTCTGGATTGCGTAGGGCTCTCCAGACTCATTCATACTCTCTTAGGATCTTCCAGACCAAAGCAGACTCTTCTGAGATTGTTCAAAACTCTTCTACGATAGTCATAACCAATCCTGAGTTGTTTTTCGTACTTCTAGATCTCTCCAAACTCGTGTGAGATCCTTAAAATTCCCCGATAATCTCTTCAGATCGCCAAGACCCTTCCAGAGATTTCCTACATCCTCCAAAATTGTCTATAACCCTCTACGATCATCAAAACCTATCCAGAAATCACTTACACTCTTCTAGATCTCCTTAGACTCTCCTAAGACCTTCCAAACCTCAAACACACCCACTTAGGATCGTCCAAACCCAGTAAGAATTACCCAAAGCTCCCCTAAGATCGTCCAATCCTATCCTAAGATCACCTTCACTCTTCTAGGCTTCTCCTGACTCGGGTAAGACCTTCCAGACTCATCCATACCCACTGAAGGGCCGTCCAGACCCATCAAGAATGATCCAAACTCTCCTAAGACTGTTCAATCCCATCCAGAAATCATCTACACTCTTCCAGATCTCTTTAGACTCTCCTAAGACCTTTCAGACCTCATCCACACCCACTTAGGATCGTCTAGACTATCCGAATACTCCTAAGATTATCCAATCCCACTACCTACACTCCCCTAGACCCCTTCTGGGATCGTTCTAATTTGCCTGATCCCCTCCAGATCCCTCGAAACTTCCTCAAACGATCCTGACTCTCCCCGTCGAACTCGCACGGCGCATGGGTTTTTCGGCTCTTTTGAATTGTCTTGTAGTTGGACACACAAATAGATCATATACAAAAGACATACAGACAGCGAGACAGAGACAAAGAAAGAGAGTGTTAGAGAGAGAGAGAGAGAGGGAGATTAGATCGGTCGAATCGCCGGGTGACAGCTAAAAAAACTACAAAACTTCCTTACTACCAATCTTACTTTCGGCACGAACACCAAACACAAAGTGGCGGTCGTACAAAAAATGATAAAAAATGAGAGCAGGACAAAAACCAAATCCTTCCGATCTGACAGAACCAACGATATAGCCGCTCCCGCAATGCACGTGATAAAGACGTTATAAACCGAGAATCCAATATGCTTCGAGTCGTTCAGCGCGGGGATCGAGACATGCCGGGTCTCCCAGGCCAGGAAGGCGCCAAAGACCTACAAAGAGATTCCTTGAGATTTAAGAGGTGGGGGGAGGTTAAGTACCCACCAGCAAGAGTCCTTTGTAGGCGTAGATAATGCTGACGAAGATGGTCATGTGCTCCGATTGGCAGTACTCGTTCTCGGGGATGACCAAGACATCCTCGATGTTCTCATGGTGCTAAAGGAAAGGATCTTTAGAGTAAGGATAAGTGGGTGGAGGGGAAGTTTACCCTCGGCTCGAGCTGCTTGGTCTCGCGGTAGAAGGGATCGGCCACCTGCCAGGTGGTGATTATGGCAATGTCAATGGCTAGCAAAACGCCCACAACCATAAACAACTGATAATCCTTGATGACCTTCTTATTCAGCTTCAAATCGGTGAAGATGGAGTGCACGCGCCAGGTTTTCGAGAACATTGCCCCGAAGGCCAGACTGAAGCCGGCCATCAAAATCCAGGCCCGTGCCGTGCATATGTAGGGAAAGGCTGCCACGCTACTCAGCGTGGTATCCAAGCCCAGAAATATAATGCTCAGGTAGGTTAACATGCAGCCAATGATTATCAGATTGTTCAAGTGGGGACTAGACATTTTGATGTACCTAAAAAGACCCCCCACCCCCAGCAGGAAGTTCAAGTTTAAATCGGAAACGAGATTTCGCAGGACCTGCTCACCGTTGATTGCGGTACTTGATGTTGAAGGCCAGGAAGACGGTGGCTATGATCACGCCGATCACCGAGGCGCTGGCCGAGACTATATAGATCGTGGGGTTGACCTGGCTGTGCTCGATGTAGATGAGGGTGCGGTCCTTGGGCGGCGTCTTGCCGGCCCAGCGCACTGGCTTGCCCAGCGTGAGGTCCAGGTGGTTCTGCTGGGAGTGGTACTCGCCGATCTTCTCCATCTGGCCCAGCTGGAACTGGTTGATCAGGATGTTGGCCTTGCGCTCGTTGTTGTAGAAACGCACAGGACCCTAGAAGGAATACAGAACTAGAGTTGAGAGGAGGTGGGGAGATTGTCCTACCGTCACTCCCTCGAAGGAGGTGTTGCGCAAGGCCTCGAGGAAGACGCTCTCCCAGTCCTTGACGCGGTAGTCGAAGTGGGTGAGCAGGTCCTCGCGCTTCTGGGCCACATACTGGATGGCCAAAGCAGCCGCCCAGATGCCATCGTAAGTGTAGCCATGGAACCGCGAGTACTCCGTGCCCCGCAGGCTGTCGTACTCCGCCAGGTACTCGTCCGCCGTCTAAAAGGATTAAGGGGTGTCAAGAGCTCTTGGCTAGATATCCTGACTGGCTTACTATGCCCGCTATGGTGATGTCCCCGCTGGTGGAGAGCGGCAGCAGATCCACCAGAATTGTGCCTTCCAAGGCTGCGGAAATCTCCTCCACTGAGCAAGTGGTGTCGTCCGTGGCATTCCACCAGTCCGTGGAGTAGGTGGCCATGATCAGCCACTGGTAGGCCCGTCCAAACATTGAGGACCTGCAAGCAGAATCCTTAGAAAGGAAGTTTAAGTCGGAGGTTCCTCTGCTCACTTGTAGGCCTCGCAGAAGACCTTGCGGGCGTAGTGCTCGTTGAAGTTGCCCAGGATAATGCGCACGTCCTTGTCGCGCAGCTTCTTCAGCGACTCGCTCACATCGTTCACGAAGCTCTGCGTCTCCACCACCTCCAGTTCGATGGAGTCCAGATCCGCCACCATGTGATTGTGGGGCAGGGAATACCGCGGCTCATTTTGGTAGACAGTGCCCACCCGCGTCCAGTTGAACTCCTTGAGCACGGCCAGGCGCGGGGCATTGAAGGCATTCTCCGAGGGCACCACGCGGAAGAAGTTGGGAAAGGCATCCTTGGTGAACATGGGATGGGTGTCCGCATAGCTCAGCTGGGTCAGATGCCAGTGCTTGCTGGCCTTGGCTATGGGATCCGTCACGTGGGTGCAGGCCGCCCCAAACAGCATCAGCTTGTTGGGTCCTGAATGCATCATGTCGAAAAAGGACTTGACCCCCACGGCCGCATTGCACTGCAAGGAGGAGGGGAGAAGGTTTAGAAGGAGGGTTAGGGTGGGGGTGCCCCGACCTACCTCCGTGTCGTTCCACCACATGTGGAGGCGGTAGTTGGTGAGGATCAAAGGATGCTCGTTGACATGGGACAAGGCCAATTTCACGCTGGGCATGACCCCGCGTCCGGTGTCGGAGTTCTCCACGCCATCGCCGTAGGGAAAGAAGCCAGCGATGTAGACATCGGAGCGCTTGGCCGTGCGGCCCGCGACCTCCAGGACGAGGAGAAGGCAGCAGAGCAGGGCGGCCAGGCGGCGGGCTGGAAGGACACACGAATGAATAATTTAGAGGGTTCGTGCCGCGGGCCAAATTTCAAAGTCAGCCATGTGCGTGTGGGAATTCTAAGGTCTCCGAATGTTCAAGGACCTTGCTGGGCAGGGCGGTTGGTTGCCTAGGCAGCCTTGGGTGGAGTTGGCTAATTGGCATCCCTTTAGCGGCCGCAGGACTCGCACACAAAACTTTCACTTTCATCGATTTCTCGAAGGACCTACCAGCGTTTTTGGGTCCTGGCATTTTTGGCAATTCACTTAAGCATTTTTTCACAAATTCTTTTAAAGGATTTTTTTGTGATTTTTATGTGTTTTTTTCGGGGGGAGGATCTGGCACTCGCGGCCACTCAGCGGAGCTCTGAAAAATTCTGTATCCTGCCAAACTGACAGTTGCTGACAGAAGCCAGTGGCCCTGGGAGCTGCGCATGCCCCTGGACTTTGACAAGCCCCGTGGGCCGGTGGTGAGGGTCCTTGCCACCCCCGCGCTCCTTCAACAGGTGCCGGCTAGCCGTTTGTTTTGCTCGTCCTGCGGCGGTTGCCTGGGGCAACGCGAAAAAACCACCAACAGCAACGGCGGGTCGATGAGTCGATTGCCAGCGGGTCAGGATGGAGGACTATGCCCCGAGTCGCTATAAAATGCTGGAGAAAATCGGCGAGGGCGTCCATGGCTGCGTTTTCAAGGCTGTCGACCTGCAGCGGAACAAGGAGGTGGCCATCAAGAAGGTCGTCCTTAAGAACAAATTCGGCCACATTGCGCTCAACACGCTGCGCGAAATTAAAACCCTGCAGCTCTGCAAATCCAACCACGTAAGTCGGCCACCCGTTATTATTGGAAAATCTTTGAGTTTGGGTTCCTCTAGATCCTGGCCATAGTGGATATCTATCCGGATCTGACGGGCCTCTCGCTGGTCCTGGACTACATGCCGGACACTTTGTACGGCCGCCTGAAGAACGAGCAGAACCCGCTGACCCGCCAGCAGGCCCGCAAGTTCGCCTTCATGATGTTCCAGGGCATCACGTACCTGCACCAGGCGGGGATCATGCATCGGGACATCAAGCCGGCCAACCTGCTAATCAGCGACACGGAGGTCCTGAAGATTGCTGACTTCGGCCTGGCGCGCTTGGTCTTCCCAGAGGACGAGGCTCGCTTGTATTCGCCGCAGGTCTCGACGCGTTGGTACCGCGCCCCGGAGATCCTCTGGGGCAGCCAGAAGTACGGGGCCGGGGTGGACATGTGGGCCGCCGGCTGCGTGGTGGCCGAAATGCTGCGGGGCGTGCCCGTGCCGCTCTTCGCCGGCACCACGGACATTGAGCAGCTGGCCATCATCATCCGCACGCTGGGCAGCCCGCGGCTGAACGAGTGGCCCGAGCTGACCAGCCTGCCGGACTACAACAAGATAAGGTGAGGGAATGAGAAGGTTTTTAAAGAGTTCAACTCTGATTATCCTTTCCGGTAGATTCCCCAATGCCAGCCCCGTGAACTGGGACAATCTGTTCCCGAGCTGCACTCATGCGGTGGAGATCGACTTGGTGGCCAATTTGGTGGTCTACAATCCGAACAACCGGCTCAAGGCCAGCGAGGTAAGTGCCGCCAGCTGGCTGTTTATATTTACAACAAGCTTCGTCCTTCCGCAGGCTGTGAAACACGATTATTTTCTAAACTAATTGTAAGCTTAATCCTAAGGGGACCGCCGAGTGCCTTAGGAGTTCTCCGATTCTTTGTATCTGAAAGAAAATAAACACGTTAGTTTTCGGCACTTCTGTAGAAAGTCCTGGTGGATCCTTACTTGCACTTGAGGCAGGTGAAGAACACCGTCTGGCCTTCGTCCGCCGAGCGCAGCTGCAAGGTGGCATAGGACATTTTGTCGTGGCCGCACTTGGGGCACTTGCGCTCCACGACGGGGCCGTCTGCCTCCGAGGACTCCGACTCACGCTTGGTCTTGCTGAACACCTTCCTGGGGTCGTAGGAGTTGAACTTTATCTCGAATTCAATTTCCTCGCCGGTGTAAACTGTCCGGAAAAAACCTTCATTATTTATTTAAAATTAATTGTATTTATGCTTACCATCGGGTGGGAGTTCCACCCGGCATATGTGGCAGATGACGTTGCCCCTCATGGTTAGGGGCGGCAGGAGGGCGCCGCAGGACGGACAGAAGCCCGGACGGTTGATAAATGTGTCCATATTTTGATTCCAAACTGGCTGACCAACTCGCACGTGCCCACAACACAGTTATCGATAAAATGCAGCAACCCACAAATATCGATAGATATCGTGAGCGCGACTGCGATTGCGATTGAAATGAAAATATTTGGAAGCGTTTTTATTACAAAAATTCAGAGATACGTGAGATTGAACTATTTGGAGGCTTTCTCTTCTTCTTTATCGGGTTCGCTGTCGGCCGTTTCCTCATCGTCATCGTCGCCATCGTCGTCGTCATCGCTCTCGCTGTCGTCCTCATAGTCGGAATCATTGTCGTCATACGAATACGAGGCCGCTCCTGCGCCACCGTAATAAGCACCACCGCCGTAGTAGCCACCTTCCTCGTCATCACTGCCCATGGCCCCGCCCTGTTGCTGGCGGCCGAACTTATGCGAGCGCGTCGACATGCTCAAGTCCTTGGTCACCGACGTCTCGTAATTGCACTTGGGGCAAGGGATGGGCTTGTTCTTGTCGTACTTGAAGCCCTTGCGGCGCACATGATCCTCGCAGTAGCAAGTCTTGCAGCGCAGACAGGAGTACTGCCCCAGCCGGTTGCACGATTGGCACTTGTAGTTTTCGGACTCCAAAACCTGACAGGAGGCCTGGTGCTCGAACTGATCGTCCTCGCAGAGGAAGCCATTGCAAAAGGAGCACTTGAAGATCCGGCCGCCGTGTTCCCAGACTCCGCGCTCGCACTCCAGGCACACGGCGTTCTGCAGCGGGCAAGTGCAGGCGTGCGTCGTCAGGCATTTGCGTCCGTGGCAGACCCAAGCCTCGCAGAAGTCGCAGATGGCGCCGACCATGCCCATGCCGGTGGTGTAGACTCCGGGATGCTTGATGACGCAGTCGCCGGTCTTCAGCATGCATTTGATTTTGCCGCATTGGGCGCAAATCGGCAGGCGCTGGGTGCTCTGGCAGAAATAGCAAAAGGCTCGGGACTTCTGCTTCTTCTCGCACTTCTCACACTCCATGGGCGCATTGCAGGGCAGGTCGGCTAGGGGCACCTCGCGGTTGCGGATCTCCTTGAGGCGGATCTTCTGCTTCTCCGCCTTTTTACGCTGGCCGGTTTTCTTTTTCGGCATTTTTTCGACCGAAAATATATTACGCCAACGACACACGACCTGCTTAGCGATGACAGCTGACCGATAGAGAGACTATCGATATGCAGCAGTGTCGATTTTTAGCAACACAAATGAGGCTAGAAAATACCAAAACGCATTGCGCGGTGGATTTTCAAAAATTCCTTATTTTCCGAGCGCCCAATAAAAGACAGGAAAACTCGCTATCAGTCTTTATTTGAAAATAATGAATATAGAGAAATACAGTTTTACCTCACCGCACTTACCTGTCGTTCCTCGCCGGCTCCTGCTCCCAGACACTCACAGCCAAACGAAGCTCCAACCAACAACCCAGAATTGAGATTGAGCATCATTCCAGCCAAGTCTTGGAAAGAAATACGTTTGATATTAGTACACGCGTTTAGCAAGGTCTGTAATTGGAGTTATGGGGTGCGGCAATAGCACTAACTATTCATAAAGCAGTATTAACTTGTTTTAAACGGGCCGCTCTACCTGCCACAGGCAACTCACTAAGTCTTTGGGTGGCTGCTTTGGCTTCCTCTCTTCTGGACTGTGGGGACTGCTGGGCAAGGCATGCTTCTTTGTAGGCTTTTTGGGGTTTATAACACGGAATTTAAGTTTTATTTCTTTCAACTTCTCGCAGTTTACCCCGTCATATTCGGGTAAAAGGATTACACAGTAAATTTTGTTTGTATTTCGTTTGTTAACCAATAATCGGATACCAGCTACGACTTACTCTCTAACAGGGTTTTGGGTAGACGTACGGGCGTGGAGCCTGTACAAAAAATACGGAGGAGGCTGCGCTCGCCGCAGGCCTGGATTTAAATAAATACAACAAATCGGAGGAGAGTAAACTAAATGCTATAAAATTGTACAAAAATGGTGATTTGAAAAAAAAAAAACACACTCATCGTTTATGTATTTTTTTTTTGAACATTTTTTAGGCTCCAACTTCGAAGCTACACAAGTTTTATATCTGATTTGTCTAAGATCTAGATCGAAATCGAGGTAATCCGTCGCCTCGTTTAGGTGCAAATTTTGACGGCTGTTGAGGGGAAGGAGTTTTTGTTTTTTTTTTGTTAGTATTTTCGTTTAAATCTAAGCGATTCAGGGCTCTTAACGCGTCCTGATTATGTTGATGTTTGTATATTTGAAGGTTTCGTTTCCGTTTTAGGTGGATTTTTAGTTTCTTTGCCATTTGATTTGATTTTGTTTGTATTTTTTTTTTTGTGGTGTTTTCAAGTTGGTTTCTTGTTTTGGAGGGGGGCTGCCGTCAACTGCCTATTTCGTTAGTTTTAGTTTAGGTTTTCGTTTTGTTTGCTGGCTTAAATTTGATTAATCTGGTTTGTTTCTTGTCTGCCTGACACGCCCAACTTCTCTCTTTCACTGTCTCTCTGCCTCTGCTCTGTCTGTCTCTCTGATTTAGCCTGCCTAGCTGCGTCAGACTGCCTGCTTGTCTAGCTTGAGAACTGACTCAGTATGTGTGTTTACCTATTTGCGAGAAATAAAGAAAATTTGCATTAGCACTTTGGTTCGTTTCATGGACTCGCCTGCGACTACAACAACTCAACATTTACGGAGAGAACGACTGCGATCAATCGGTTGGACAAGGCGCCCAGGGACGCCAAAGTAACAGCTTTATATTTACCTTCGGTTAGTAGCGTCTGTTGCCGCTGCCGCCGCCGCCTCCCATGCTGGTGTTGCCTTGGCCCAGACCAATGTTGTTGCCGCTGTTGTAGCCGCCGCCGCCGCCGTAGCTGCCCTGGCCGCCCAGCCCGCTGCCGGAGCTGCTGCCACCGCCGCCCTGATTACCACCTGCCAAAAAACAGAAACATGAACTTTTCTGGAGAAGATTTTCTAATGGACTCACCTTTGTTGTAGCCTTGGCCGTAGGGAGCCACGCGGTTGCTGTTGAAGTTGCTGTTCCGCTGCGGGCCACCGCCGTAGTTCTGCTGGTAGCTGTCGCTGTAGCTGCTGCTGCCGCCGCTGTTGCCGCCCCAGTTGCCGTTGCTGCTGCCGTTGCCGTAGCCGCCGGAGTTGCTGTTGTTCCAGCCGCCGCTGCCTTGGTTGTTCCAGGGGCTGCCCTGCTGGTTCCAGCTGGAGTTCTGGCTGCCGAAGTTGCCGCTGTTGCCGTAGCCGCCGCCGGAGCTGTTGCCGCCGAGGCCCCAGCTGTTGCCGCCGTTGTTTTGGCGGCCGCCCCAGCTGCCGCCGCCCATGCCGAGGCCGCCGAAGTTGCCGCGGTCGGAGCTGCGGCTGCCGCGGTTGGAGGGGCCGCGACCACCGCCGCCGCCGCCGCCACCGCCGCCGTAGCCGCCGCGGTCTTGGCGGTCCATGTCCTGCTTGGCTATGGCCTTCTTCACATCGAGGGTCTTGTTGTTGATGCTGTGGTTCTTCTGGAGGATGATCTTGTCGACGGGGTCGTAGTCGTCGAACTCAATGAAGGCGAATCCGCGCTTCTTGCCGGTGTCCTTGTCGGAGACAATGTTGACGCCCACAATGTTGCCGAAGTCCTTGAAGTATTCGCGTAGGCATTCTTCGTCGTGTTCGTCGCGTAGGCCGCCGACGAACAGCTTCTTGACCGTGGCCCCGGCATTGGGACTGTCGATGTCCTGGCGTGGCACCGCGCGCTTGGGCTCCACAGTGCGGCCGTCGATCTTGTGGGGACGGGCGCTCTGGGCATTGTCGATCATGTAGGACTGGGAGTAGGTGATGAAGCCGAAGCCGCGCGAGCGCTTGGTCTTGGGGTCCTTCATGACCACCACATCGACTATGTTGCCCCATTTCTCGAAGTAGGACTTCAGGCCGTCGTCTGTGGTGCGGTAGTCCAGGCCGCCGATGAACAGCTTGCGCAGCTGCTCTGGCTCGGTAATCTCCTGCGAAGATTTGGAAAAATTAGCTACTTGGGTCGGCGGATGTGCGTGTGTGTGTGTATCTGTGCCGAGAAGACGGTACAGTCGCAAGTGAAATCAATAATAAAAAAGCCGCCCGCCATTTTCTGGGGCTTTTCGCGGACGGGCGGGCGGCCAGGCCGGTGGGTTTATTTTTTCGCGGCCTGATGTCACGCCGGCTGGGACGTTGACCGCGGAGCAGGTAGCGGCGAAGCCATACTTGTGCATGTGTATATTTTCAAAATTTCACGAAATATTTAGGAAAAAATTTTTTTCGGTAATTTTTTTTTCACAACCGGCGAAATGTAAACGAATATATTAAATTTTATGCGCACTCACCTCGTCGTCGTTGTAGTTATCACTTGAGTCGTTATCAGCCATTGCACTTTTTAATTATTTATTTTCACAAACTCTTCCGTAAATTAGCACGATTCTTCGGAAATTTTCTGCAAAATAATCGAAGTTACACACTTATATCTGCGCTGATATTTCGATAACTTTTTTATTTTTTTAATTTTTTTATTTCAATTTAATTGAGTTTTGCTCGTTATGATTGACTTAGTCGGTTGCTAGTTGCAGACTAATTTTAATCAACGTGAGACAGTTCTATGAAGTCAATTTCTTATGAAGCCGGCCTAGAAATTTTGACAAGCAGGGCTGCCGTATTGCCGGAAGTGTTGCCACCGCCTATTTATCGAAGCGGTGTCAACTCTACCAACCTCCGCGCGTTTTTCGTTGTCAGTTCAGTGTAATTTTTTCCGAGACGTGTAGCTTGAGTGTAAGCGGCTTAACAGAAGGCAGAAAATAGAAGAAAATATATTTTATATTCAATATAAATATCCTTTAGTGAACTGGTATGTCTAGTGATTCATAATAAACACGCTAATTATTTTATCGTACATTCAGTGAAATTTTTACCCAAAACTAATTCGCACACCGCGCAGGCACACACACACACACACATACATATATAGCAAATATATACCCACACACGCGCCGCCTAAATGGTCGCCATCTTGTCTACTAACATACAGACTGACCATAAATTTTCACAAATAACCAAGTAGGCAAATAATCATCCGCCGTTTTGTCACTTTACAGAAGTTGCTAAAGAGTTTATAACAAAAAGCATTAACTAAATATGGTTGGCTCTCGCGTTTATGTCGGCGGTCTGCCCTACGGAGTCCGCGAGCGCGATTTGGAACGTTTCTTCAAAGGCTACGGCCGCACTCGCGATATCCTCATCAAAAATGGCTACGGCTTTGTGGTGCGTAATACAGAAAGAAAGAAAAAAATCGATAAGCGGCCCCGAAAAAAAAAAACACAATTCTAATTTTTATTCAATTCGCAGGAGTTTGAGGACTACCGCGATGCAGATGATGCAGTCTACGAACTCAACGGAAAAGAATTACTAGGAGAGCGGTAATTAATAAAATTAAATTAAAAAAAAAAAATTTTATTCATATTCTTTACTTTTTTTTAGTGTGGTCGTCGAGCCGGCCAGGGGCACAGCCCGCGGCAGCCACCGGGATCGGTACGATGACCGCTACGGACGCAGGGGTGGCGGCGGTCGCTATAACGACAAGTGAGTTTATGAGTTATCCTTGATTTTGTGTTGCCTTAGCAAAAGTTGAGGGTTTATAGAAAAATTCTTTAATAGTTTATTTAAGTTTTTTTCTCTATCCAACGACACTGACTTGCTGTATTCGTATTTATTTAGCGCTCCTTTAGAATTCCTTTTCGATTTTTGCACGTAAAATTCGAGTTATTTTTGAGTTGGCAAGGGCGCGATAAATTATGATTTCCCTCATATTGTTTTGCATTTTAAATGGATATATATATATTTCTATATATTCTATTCTATGAGTCGGAGCAGCGTCAGGGCAGTGTCAATACTAATTTTAAATTCATTAAATTATTCACCAGAAACAAAAATTCCAGATCATCATCTCGCTATGGACCGCCATTGCGCACCGAATACCGTCTCATCGTGGAGAACCTCTCCAGTCGTGTCAGCTGGCAGGTAAGTCCTAAAACTCCCCAAACCATCGAATCCTGTCTGTCTACCAACCGAGTTCTATTAATTGTGGGGCCCACGAGTAGTTGAGAGTAGCGTTTAACAACCAGTCGTCTAACCCAACCGAACCCGGAGATGTGACGAAAGAGCTGCCGACTAACCAACTAAAAATCCTTCCTGTACATTTCCTTTAAGTTCCCACTAACCTCCTGCGAGTTTTGTCATTAACTTCGTTCCCTTTTCCCCATCATTCATCCGTAGTTCGTAAGGTTTATGTACTAGAGTCTTGTAGTTTGTAAGAAAGCAACTATAACCCAAAGCTAAAGTCAACTGGTTCTGGTACTGATCGGTGTTATCCAAATCCAATTTATTTTTCCAAACCGACCGATAAAAAGAGTCCGATTCCATGGGTAACCGCAGCGCCCTCAGCTTAGACAGGCAGAGAGTGAATTGAGAGACAAAATGCAAAGCAAATGATGAGAGTCGCAAACATTCCATAACCGATAACCGATAACCGAGCGAGTTTGGGCATCGATCGATCGCAGACCAAAAGCGCCAGCCATCTGTAAACGACGATAGACCAACCAGCCGACATGCAGAGAGGGAAATGTGTAAACAAATTGTGAGAGAGGAATTTTTGAGTGAATTTAGTCGCCCAGAGGCCGACGGATGCTTCTCCGCGTTTGGCTGCCAGAGCAAAGGATGAGAGACGATTGCCGCCTCTACCGTCCGTCCCAAGGCCCCGCTCTTGTTGTGTGTGTGTTGGCTGGCCAAGCGCTTAGGTATTTAAATGTCTAAACATTTCTTAATTTAAATCATAATATAAAGAATTGTCGAATTCCTTATAGCGTGAGATTGTCAGAGTTTTGAGGGCGCGTGAGTCGTGATCTCGTCGTGGTCTTCGTCGTCGTCAGATTGTGATTACCTCCACATCATAACCCGTCCCACAATTAATGAAAGCGCGAAGACACATTGATGATGATGATGATGATGAAGATGTTGATGTTGATGATGGCAGAATCTAAGCCCACGGCCACCAGTTTCTGTGTACACGGGTCTTCCCCCCCAACCCCCTCTGATTGACTTGCTTGCCACCAACGCGCTGAGGCAGAGGCCGAAACAGAGAGAGAGCGAGAGAGAGAGAGAGAGCAAAAGTATTTCTTATTTTTCCAGTTTTTCGTGTTGAGAGAGAGTGTGGGAGGATGATGATGATCTCTCCTGGTTATCCTGGTGATCTGACCTGAGTGGCCATCCCGTCACCCCCCCTCCAAATGTCTGAGCGACTGTTGCGTGTGTTCTGTGACGTTCTGACGATGGGCAGCGATCCTTAAACCTGGCTGGCTGGCTGGCTGGCCCCAAACATTCAAATGCTTATAAAAAATTAATACCACACACCCACACACACCACACATACATACAGCTACACTTACACACCTCAACCGACCATTTTGTGGCCCGGCGAATGCTTCTACAACCGCTACATCCACATAACGTCACCCGGTCCGTGCCCGAGCCCAAAAGTTGCCGTCTCTTCACATCCACAACACGAACACCGACCGCGCTCAATTCGATCCGATGAGGTCTACTCTGCTCTGAAGTGTGTACGCACGTCTGGTCTGATCTGGTCTCGCTGTGAGGGTTCGATCGATTCTGCTGGTGCGCCATAGCGATCTCTCTGGGCCCGGCGGCGGCAACCTCTCATTTGTTGTCTTGGTCTTATGCTCGATAAAAGCGAAAAGCGATTGCGATTGTGCGATGTGTGTGTCCTCTCTCTGAAAGCGCATTAAGTAAGAACTCAATTACAACTATTGCTTTAATTTAAACCAAAAAACTTTTAACAGCTGCCCAGTTGGCGCAAAATGATTACGCTTAAGTTTACTTTTTCCACCGGGCGACTCGCCGCGTCTGTTGGAGAGGCCAGCGTGCGTCCAGGCAAGCGAAATGAGTGTGCGAGTGTCCCAGCGGTTAGGCAGGAGCAGAGAGAAAGAGAGCAAAGGGCGGATACTTTGGTTAGGAGCAGGAAGAAGGACCAAGCCCGGCCAAGCGCAACAGCCCAGCACAGCCCAGGACCTTCGGTTGCCTGGGCGCACGGTCTCTTCCCCTCTCAAACACTATCAAAAAGGACTCTCATCTATTTGGTCAACACTAATTCCTGGAATTTCTTTCGCGCTTTCTCTAGGATCTCAAGGATTACATGCGCCAGGCCGGTGAGGTCACCTATGCCGATGCCCACAAGCAGCGCCGCAACGAAGGGTAAGTTAACCGACTTTTCTGCTTCTCTGAGACTCATGTCCTTTGTTTTTTAGAGTGGTTGAGTTCGCCTCGTTGTCGGACATGAAGACGGCCATTGAGAAGCTGGACGACACCGATTTGAACGGTCGTCGCATCCACTTGGTCGAGGATCGCCGCGGCGGACGCAGCGGTGGCGGCGGCGGACGTGGACGCTCTCGCTCCTCGAGCTCCCGCTCGCGTTCTCGCTCCCGCAGACGCTCGCGCTCCCGTCGCTCCTCGCGCTCGCGCTCCAAGACCCGCAGCCGGTCCAAGTCCCGCGGCGGCCGCTCCAAGTCCAAGTCCCCGGTCAAGTCGCGCTCTCGCTCGCGTTCTCGTTCCAAGTGAGTCACCCACAGAAACACCAAGGATTCCCTTGATAACGATTTCTCTCTCTCCCCCCAGCAAATCCCGTGATGTGTCGAAGTCCAAGTCCAAGTCGCGCTCTCGCTCCCGCTCCCGCTCGCCTAAGCGCGAGCGCGACTCTCGTTCCCGCTCTCGCTCGAACTCAAAGCGCGAGTCCCGCTCCCGTTCTCGCTCCAAGTCCAATCGCCGTGACTCTCGCTCTCGGTAAGTTTCCCTCGCACTCTCTCTGCTTTCGTAGTCTCCTGAGTGTTGTGAGCGTGTCCTTGACTTGGTGTTTTTCGTTTTTCTTTCTCACGCACTGAAAACTGCTTTCTGTACTTTGCACTTGGGCTGAGCCAGCCAAGCGGCTTTGGTTAATCAAGCGCTTAAATTGGATTATTAATATTGAACATTTCCTTGTTATCCTTTTGCAGCGATCGCTCGGCGTCGGCTGACAACAAGTCGCGTTCTCGTTCCCGCTCCCGTTCGGCGTCCCCGAAGAACGGCAACGCCTCCCCAGACCGCAACAACGAGAGCATGGACGATTAGATTAGTTAGTTAACCAACCACCCCCACCCCCTACTAATTTTAAAGACCTTCATTATAGATTTCTTAATTTACACAAACAAACAAAACAAACCCCAAAACAAAGAAAACAAAACTCAATTCATGCAAAACGCAAACACAAAAAACCCCCCGATTTTTCATCTCGGGATAGATATATTCCCAGGATCGTCAAGGATTCTTTAAGGATGGAACGCAAACAACACTTGAATTGTCATTATCGTCAATGCAACTGAACACAAAATTTTTGAATAAAAATAAAAAGAAGCCAACTACGTAAATTTTATAATCTCCTTTTTTCTTCTTGTAAATCTTTATATTTTTCGGAATACAAATGTATTTGGATTTCAGTTTTCTATTTACAAAGAGAAATAAATTGAAACTGTTTCGGATCTCGAGGAAACTAAGAAACTTTCGTTGGCTACCTAAAGGATCTTAAAACTAAATCCACTTCTAAAGGAAGTTAATCGGAATCGGAATCAAATTTTGGCCATTGAATCGAAGAATTTTTACGCTACTCTTAACAAAGGTTCTCGGGGGGTGGGGGGAGGATTACAATCATAAAAATGCAAGTTTCTCATATCGTTAGCAATAAACTAATTAATCCAAGCAATTAATTAAATATTTACAGCGGCAATTTCCCTCAACGACATATAGAATAATATCCGATATTAACCATCCTCGAGAAAAGGGGAGGGGGAGTGGGAGAATTGGCAATGTTTCTCTCTAGTTTCGTTGAGTCGCTTTTGGAAATGGCAGTGGCTTAGTTTAAAAAGTGTCCTCGTCCTCGTCCTAATTAAAATACACATCCTATATAGTCTCTCCATATAGCCTATATATAGATCTATATCTATATCCTGACAATTACGCACTACTTTACATTGTAAATGTGCTCATTGGAGACTTTTTATCACGATCGGTTTCTGGGTCGTCGGGGGAAGCCAGGAGATGCGGAAGGATAGAGAGTCTGCCACTCCACTTCGTCGTTGTAGTGCTCATCCCTGGAGGAAACCTACTGCCTTTACGCTGTCCTAGATGCGGAAGGACAACAGCGAGGGATTCCGTTTGAGCAGCTGCTGCGGCTTCAGCGGTGTCTCGGCGGCGTCCACAACATCCACGCCCGTGTGGCTGCCGCCGGCCAGCGTGCGCAGGCTCTGGGTCTCGTAGTTGAGGTCCTGCATCGGCACCACCTCCGGCAGCAGATGGCGGATGTGCGTGGGCGAGCGGCGCACTTTATATTGATGCCTAGGGAAAGGATTAAAGAGGTAAATTTTAACTTATCTGTGGAGATGAGGGGGGTGGGGGCACATTTAGAGCAAAAGGAGAAAGGATAGCTTACTCTGCAACGTTGTTACTGCTCAGGTTGTTATTCCTTGGCAGACGCAACGGTCAATGGTGAAAGCAAAAGGACACAGACAGCCAGCCACGCAGCCAACGGCCAACACAAAATGCAAAGCCACAAGAAAATGCAAGGATAAATTTTAAACAAAACAAAAAATACACACACAGATTAGAGATTCCATATACGCGATAAGGAAGGCAGTCAGCCGAACCGATTTTGTCCTTCAATCACAGCTCAGTCGGGCGTAAAACTGATCGGAGATATCAGTTCCTTAAGAGGATGGACAGGCTAAGCTGGGGCCTCGATCTGAAGGGCTTCCTATCAGAGATATAGAAGTGTTCTCAGAGGATATAAAGAGGAAGGACTGAGAGATCTGGCAATCCATTACAGAGGAAGGTTTGGATGGCCAGAGTCTTTCAATTGCCTTCAAAGATTAGTCCTCAATCTGAAGTGGTTTTAATCGAAGATATAGAAGTGTTCTTAGTGGATAAGAGGAAAGATTGAGAGACCTGGTAAAAAGGTTTCGATCACTGATTTGAGTCCGTTCTTTAGAGGAAAGAGTAAAGGATTGAGGCTCTTCAGAGAG
The DNA here is from genome assembly GCA_037075105.1 of Lissocephala sabroskyi. NCBI lineage: Eukaryota > Metazoa > Arthropoda > Insecta > Diptera > Drosophilidae > Lissocephala > Lissocephala sabroskyi. Next base: position 57,759 of record JBAMCP010000152.1, on the reverse strand, counting down.
CCTTTCGATTGCCTTATCCAAATGGAGAATCAAAGGACTCGAACAGATTCAATCTAGGCATCCAATGGCCAGCAAAGACATCCTTTCTTGGGATTTAATAAGCTTGAATTTGAAGGGCTTTAATCAGCCATAATTATCATAAGGACCTCATCAGGAGCGCTTCAGCGGGCTTTGCATTCAAGCCTCTCATGCCCGACAGTTGCGATTGAAGAACCAAAAATCCGCTCCTTCGTTTATCCAGTTATCCTTACGTACTTTTTATGCCGGTTGGCACTGAAGCAAACGCAGTGACAGGAGCACATGGACGAGGCGTTGGTACCGTTCAGCGACTGATTGTCGCCGCCCTCGTAGCCGCTCAGAATGGAGCCATTGGAAGTGATGACATCGCCCTCCAGCTTCACAGCCACTTGGAGTGCCTACAAGGACAACAAAGAACAGGATTAGAAAGGCGTCAAATCAGCCGTGGGCTTGCGTTTGTTTGGGTCTCGTGTGGTCTGTTTTTGGTGTGGTCTTCTGGGTATTTGTGGGGGTCGTTTGTGGGTTCTCTGTGAGCTGATTCACCTCGTTGGTCCATAAACTGGACTTGCTCATAAACTAAGCGAAGCGAAGGACGCGCGCGGGTTCGTTTGTCCGTTTCAAATTGTTAAATTCAAAAGGCAACAAAAAGGATAAAACAAATGTTGGTTTTTCATTATTTCTCTCATTAATTGCAAATTTCTTTTCTTTCCACAAAGAATCCAATCGAAACGAAAAAAAATTAAATAAAATACTGTGCAGAAATCGAGATAGAAAGGATAATGTGCTTTCGAATCGAGATTTAGATGGTTAATAATCGCAAGCATTACAGTCAAGTCAAATCATCTAAGAATACGACTAGAGTTAAGGAATATTTTTGTAAAATCTAAATATTCATAATTTCGTATATAGGAAAATCGAGTTTCCTCGAAGGAGGTGGAGGAGGTTTGTCTACCAAGGCCGCACCTGGGGGTACTTCGCTTGGATTTACGATCTAGTTTATAAGCAAATATAAATTCGAAACAGTCCGCAAGTGCAATTCTACTTTTAAAATCGGAAATTTAATGAGAAGCTAGTTGAAAAAATTTTGGAAAAAAACCTTCGAAATCAACCGAAGTTTAAATACGCTTTCCAACCAAGGGCAGGGGGTGGGGGGAGGCTGCATCACCGTACCAAAGATTCCATTATAAACTCTATTAGACAAGTTCATCAAAAAAGGCTTTAAGTTGCTGTCTTTCCTAAAAGTTCTCAAATGAAAGAGGAGGGGGGAAGATAGGCTTACTCTTCTAAAGATTCTATTTGAAACTCTATCCCAGACATATCTTCAGACAAGTTCCCCTAGAAGGTCTATAAATTGTTGGGGTTTCTTAGAAATTCTTAAATGGATCAGATATTAATTAAAGAATCGTTGAAAAACGATGTTTATAATACTATGCTCGTAGGATCTTTGATTACTGGTTTTCAGATCGGACTATGGACACAATTCCCGAGAAAATGATCTTAAAGAAACAATCCTCAAGGGTGGATTCCAAAACCGTTTTACTGTCCAACTAATCAACTCTCCCATCCACCAATTATGGGATCCGATCTTTCGCCTTATATTAGGGATAAGGCTGCCCAAATCTGATCCTTCACTTTAGATTAAAGATAGTGCTGCCCAACTCTTCATCTTCTAGTTATGGGATCTGATCTTCTATTGAACCTAAAACTTCTGCCATAAGTCCGCTTCTTTCTTAGGGATTAGAGATACAGATTAGAGAGATATTAGAAATTATAGATTAAAGATATCTTCCATTTATTGAGCCCTCTGCCTGCCCTTGTTTGTGGGGTTTGGAAAGCGTAGCCGAGGAGAGTAAATAGATTAGAGAGGATGGGGCTTGGTGGACCTACCTGCATGGCCTGGGCCTCGTCACGACGCTCATCCTCGGTGTTCATCGTGACAAACCTAAGAACTAACAAGTTCAGCGAAGCGGCAACAATTGCCAGGCCGAATAGTATAAATATCAGTGCAAACATAACGTATTCCGGCTTCTTGTTCAGGGCGTTGTCCTTTTGCAGGGCCACCATGTCGCCAAAACCTGCAGAGATCATTCTCAGGATAGGAACTTAAGAGAACTTTGAGGGTTAGCTTACCGATTGTTGTCAGGGTAATGAAACAGTAATATACTGAATCGAAATAGCTCCAGCCCTCGAACCTGGAGAAGGCCGCCGCGCCGCCGGCTATCGTCAGGGAGCTGAGCGTGGTCACCACGCAGATGAGGTCCACCTCCGAGGCGACGGTTCGTTTGCAGCGCAACGAAGTCCGCACAGCTTTGATAACATAACTGCCGCCCAAAAAACCAAAGCATTAAAAATATAAAACGTCCTTTCAAGGATCCTACGAACCTGCTCAGTCTATTCACTCTTTCTCCGATACTCTGGAACATCACCAGGCCCAGCGGTATCCCGACAATCGCATAGCACATGGTGAACAGCTTGCCGCCAATGGTGCTGGGCGTGGAGTGGCCGTAGCCGATGGTGGTCAGCACGGTGGTGGCATAGTAGAAGGCTCCGGTGAACTTCCATTGCTGGCCGGCCTTGTGGGGCTCCGATTTGAGGACCACCGTCTCCATCACTTTGAAGTCCTCCATGGAGATATTATACCTGCGTATAAGTCTGTCCTCGACGGCTGCAAGGGAAGCGGGGGAGGGGTGAGTATGAAAAGGACAAATGTTGCCGGGACAATTTCGAAATTGCTGCAAAGGATGCGCGATGGCCAAGGTCAGGGTTAATATTCCCCACCCGTGACATTTGCCGGCTTTCATGGCGATGAATTCTCTTTGAGCGGCCGCCGCACAGTTGCACCACAAAAGGACTAACAAGGAAAGCCAAGGATTTTTCAAATGGCGACCTTTGTTTAGGAAAAGGGAAGGGTTGAGCGAGGGAAGGTGGAAAATCAGGCGGCCTTTTAGGAGATACAAGAATAAAGGGATCTTTAATCTCATGATATAAGGAAGGTTCTACTTAAGGTTTCTAATAGGAAAACGAAGGATAGACTTAATAGAAGTTCCATTAATCATATCATCATCAAATCATCCATTTTGGAATGGAAAATCAGGCGGCCTTTTAGGAGATCCTTAAACTCATGATATAAGAAAGGTTGTACTAGGGTTTCTAAACAGGAAACGAAGGATTGAGTTAATTAAAGTTCCATAAATTATATCAACATCAAATCATTCTATTATATTCCCTGAAGCTTGGAGCTAAGAAAAGAACGAGTAAAAATCGGTATGGAGACTTCAAGGAAGAGACTTAGATCTGAAAAGAGTTCTTAAGTTGGAGAGCGCAATTATAGAACTTTAAAGAGAAGGACCAAGAAAAGAGGAATCAGTGTTCCTTAAATGCTGGAGACTTGTTAAGGAAACAACGAGCAATCTTGATATGGAGACTTAAAGAAATCCTTAGATCTTAAAAGAGTTCTTAAGCTGGAGAGCGCTATATAGAAGCCTAAGAACAGACGAATCAGTGTTCCTTTCCAATCCTACAAAGTTTAAAGACCGACTAAGATACCTGAAAGCTCTTTAAAGTGTGCATTAGTTTCCCTACAGAAAGTATCTATTAACACCTTTAAGGATTCCTTTTAGGAGTTGAAAAACTAATGACTTTAAGGACCTACAATGTCGGCCTCTCCAAGGCCACCAGCAGCGAAGGAAGGCTCCCTTCCTTGAGCAAAAAACTGGCACGTGTGTTAACCTTAATCGGCCATGGGTGCGGCGAGCCGGCAGGACACACCTAGCTGGATGTGCTTTGGGGTCGTTGGGAATGCAGTCACCCAGTACTCACCTTGGAGGGCCTCCCAGCGCCGCTTCTCGGTCTCGGATTCAAGGGAATCAAAGACGGCTGCACCCACCAGCAGGTATGTAAATGTGCACACGATCAAGGATATCGTGCGAACATTTTGTTTCTTCATTCTTCATTTAGGCGAGGTGTTGTTTTGTCAATCAAACATGCAAATTCTTTTCTCCTTTCTCTCTCAAGCAAACATCACCACCTCGGCTTTCTCGTTGTTGTTGTTGTTGGGAAGTGGAGGCTGCCCCCATCCATCAGTGGGGGGTGGGGAGGGGGGAGGACGAAAGTTTCCTTTTAAATCAGGTTAAGCAAGCCCAGCCAAGCGCACTTGGACGACTGGCGTCGGTCGGCGGCAGGCAAAGTCAGGCAGGCCCACTCGACGGCACGCGCGACTTTTGTGCGCTTCGGCAACCCTGGCTGGGCTGACCCGACCCGGCTCGGCGCTGACTGGCTGTCTGTTTTTGGCACTCGTAACTGTAAATTAGTTTTTCATTGCACTCGCAAATTCACTTTTCTTCACTTTGCCGCCAGCCCGTTGGGCGTGCGTCGGTGTGTGTGCGTTGGTGTGCGTGTGTGTGTGTGGCACTTAATTTCATTAATATCACTTGGAGTATTTTAATTTTAGTTTGCTTCTCTCGCGCTTATTCACACAATTTTAGTCCTGTACTCGTGAACATGGCGAATTGTTGTCCGTGTTGTCCTAGCCAAGCGGCCCATGTCCTTGTGTTATTTTTACCACTCGCTGCACTTGGACTGCGGCTGCTGCTGTCGGCGTCGTCATCCGCAGTTTCTGGTCATCAACACGGCTTCATTGTTGCTGGGCTTCCAAGGACACTGGCTGTGCTGGCGGTGACGGCAATCGGCATCGTTGTTGGGGTCAATTCTGCGAAAAGGACACACTGGGTAATTTTAAATTGACTTAAATTAATATCACCCCCCACGATACGTGCAGGCTAAAAATAGCGCAAGCCAACGCAACCGCAGCTGCCCCCCCACCCCCCACACATCCTACGTGGGGAAGGATTATGACTGCAAGGCGAACAGGTTGTGCTAAAAATAGAATTGCAACGGCCGGAAGGATTAACGGCTGACCGAGTTGCCTCGATTGGGAGGGAGGCTGGGCTGCAACAGGATCAAAAAGGAGGCACGTGTTATTTTTACGAGCGGAAAGGATTAAAAATTCATTTCATCCCAGCAGCGCAGGCCGATTCGCGGTAGTTTGTGAATTATTAAAAAGCTTAGTCAGGCAAAACAGGATAATGAGCCATAGCAGCGTCAAGTGCCGCACGCGTGTAATCCTTGCGCGTGCGTCTGTGTGTGTGTGTGTGTGTGTAGGTACCGTTATTGGAATGCTACTATGCCGCTATGATTGGTGTTTTCCGCTCATTATTTCGGCACCGAGGCGGGGGCAACAGGCTCTGCAGTGCCACTGAATTATTCATGCTCAAGAGAACTCCCATCTTAGACAGGATTCAGCGTTCGTGTGTCCTGCGTGTGTGTGCGCACACACACACGCGCGCGTTTGGGTACATAAATTTTTCGCTGTTCTTTTTTTTTTGTTAATTTGTTTAGCCGAAAATTTCGCCATCCCTCGTCCGTGTATGTGTATGTGTGTCTGTGTGTGTGTGTGCGTGGCCTTCTCCTTGGCTATTAGCACATTTTTTGCGCGACGAGTGTAACTGTGCTTGTTGCCGTACTTAGCCAAAGCCCAACTGGCAATGACAGTGACACTATCAGGCCTCCCCGCACCCCCTCCAGACTGCGCGGGGGTGGGGCGAGCCTGCTCTGGGCCTACCTAGATAGCTGGCTGGGCTGTCTGTGGCTTTCGTCCGTGCTTACCTCGGCCGACGCGACGGCGTCAGTGCGCTGCTGGCTGGCTGGGCTATGACGTTGGGAGGCTCACTCACACACGCGCGGCTCACGAATTTATATTCATTATGTAAAACCGAAGCGTTCACGCACACAGAGACAACACAAATCCTTATGCCTCGCTCAGGGGCACAGACTCTGCGAGCCCAGCAGCACTTAATTTTCGTTGCTTAATTTATTTGTTGAGAGGCTTTTAAATGTGTGTTTTTTTTTTAATATTTGTAGTTGGATTGTTCTTGGTTTTGATGCCCGTGCGAATTTTTTTCACTAATTTTCTATTTTTTGGCTGTGGACACTGTTTTCTGCAGTCCTTTTGGCACGAAAATCCGCGAGCATCTGAATGCTGAGCGTGGTTAACTGTTACTTGCTGCTGCTCTCTTTGCTCTTGGGCCTGCCAAGGTCGGCGAAAGCGGTAATTGAATCAGATTGGCAGGGTCGGTCATTGGCGCGCGTTCAAACGCAGGGTTGCCGAGTAAAGCGCGGCTAATTTAATTTAAAATTTTGAGCTGAAATGTAACCTAAAATCAGGCGGATCGATTTGCTCCATTTGCATTAGTTATTTATAGGCCTTTGCAAGGCCAGTTGCAAAAACCGTGTATAAAAAGGTGCTTAAACCTAAACTAGGCTATGCGGTGACTAACATTCCATGGGCTCGGGGGGAAGGACAATGCTGCAGCCCAAGAGGCCGCGGCCGCTCCATGTTTTTGGCACCAAAATTAAGTCCAACAGCTGCTCGTCGCGCTTGACTTTCAGGTGCACGTACTGGTTCTCCATGTTGCTCACAATATCCTTGATTTGAGTTAAATTGTTGTCGAAATTGTCGCCATTGGCAGAGCCGAATTGAATGATTTTGTCGCCAACACTCAGACCCTGTAAATAAAGCCAAATTAGCTGAGCAATAAGTGGTGGACATCTGGACTCACCGCCGTTTCTGCAGGCGAACTGGCGCTCACGGCGTTGACCACGAGAATCGGGCGCATATTCTCCGCTGAGAGCTCAGCCTCGCCTCCGGGAGATCTGTCCTGGTCCTGATCCAGGTCCAGGGCGGAGGCGCGGTTCACCAGCTCTGGATCGGTGGTGGATATTTCCGCGTGATATAAATTGAGCAGCTCGGAGATTTGACGGCTCAGCTCTTTGTAGTCGTTCTGCAGGCAGATGATGGTATGGCGAGCATGGCGAACTTGGTAGACGTCGATGTCGCCGCGTGGAAAGCCCTCGGCATCGATCAGTGGCCCCTTCATGCCAACGTTCTTGTTCTGTTGGAAATTAAGGCATTTGAATATAAACTTTTCTTATATTCTTAAAGTTGCTGTCTCACTCGGCTCAGCGTCTCTCCGTGTTCGGCTATCTGGCGCTCTAGGTTTTCCTTGGCTTTCATTAGGCGCATTAAACGTTCCTTGGTGTTGTTATCAATGCTCATGGCTTATTTGTTAGGCACAAAATCGTCCCTAAGAATTTTGTTTATGTTTATTTTCAGTTCGAACTGCCGAGAATTGGCAACTTTAGTTGGGTACGCCAAAGTTGTCATGTCATTGTGCGATTTTGGAAAAATAAAAAATTTAAATAGAAAAATACATATTCTGGCAACGAAATCTACACTAACTTTTAAGGAATAATAAATCCCATCCTTTTCGCATATTTTAATCAAATTTAACACGAATTTTAACCAGTGTTGTCATCTCTTGTTGGGGAAATAAAAACAAAGCGTTAAATTTTCATTAAAAACTACTTTGTTTGAATAATAATTAAAATGGGACGCATTTTATGGTCAAATTTAAATGCCTGTTGGTGTTTGTCCTGAGAAAAGTTGGAGTTGGTGGATTTTTGAATCAATATGAAGTTTTGGCGCCAATTAGAGATGAGTTAAATTCGTGCCAGCCCTGGTCTGAAATCTGGCAAGAAATGCAGGCATCAGGACCTCTGATATAAGTTTATCAAATTTGGATATGGATTCACATACTTGAAGACACGTTTCGTTTCGTTTGTTTACTTTTAAGTGGATGAGGCCGCTCCAACCTGCCTACGTGCATGTGGCAACTCCGTCACTTCTCAGCGTGTGTGGCAACCCCCACAGTTTTCAGTTTCCCAGCCCCCGGAGCGAATAAGGAGAGCGACGACGGTGGCGGAGGAGCGCCATTCGTGTTGATATAATACCTAACAGCGTGTTGAGCATCCCAAATCCAAATGACTGTGACCAGCACACACGCAATGGATGCAAAAGTCAAAGCAGCTCAGCACATCAACGGCAGCGGCGCTGGTGCTGGCGGCAGCAGCCATCAACACCTCGATTTACCCGACAAGGAGTCCTCATCCCCACCAGCCGACGACGAAATGACTGTCCTACTAACAAATAAGAACTTTCACTTCGACGCCGTCTCCGAGGTGGACGACGCCTTCATAGAACTCAACGGCGACGACGCCCCAGCCGCTGCCTCCGGCTGCCAGCTAACAACAGATGCCCAACCACAGAACCAAGTCACCTGGCTCAACGACGACGAGATCGACACCCTCGACCAGGTGGTCCTCGACATAGGCAACATATTCTTCAACCGCGTCGACAGCCAGGACATCATCTACCAGCAGAAAAAGAAGAACATCAAAATGGTCGGCAAATACGTAATGGGCGATGTCCTGGGCGAAGGCTCCTACGGCAAAGTCAAGGAAGCCATGGACTCCGAGACCCTCGCCCGGCTGGCCGTCAAGATACTCACAAAGCGCAAACTGCGCCGCATACCCAACGGCGAACAAAACGTAACCCGCGAGATTCATCTCCTCAAGCAGCTCAAGCACAAGAATGTGGTGGCCCTCCTCGACGTCATGTACAACGAGGAGAAGCAGAAAATGTACTTGATCATGGAATACTGCGTGGGAGGCCTGCAGGAAATGCTCGACTATGCGCCCGAAAAGAAGATGCCCCTGTTCCAGGCCCACGGCTACTTCGAGCAGCTGGTGGAGGGGCTGGAGTATTTGCACGGCTGCCGCGTCATCCACAAGGACATCAAGCCTGGCAATCTCCTACTCACGCTCGACCAGACTCTCAAGATCTCCGACTTCGGGGTGGCCGAGCAGCTGGACCTTTTTGCGCCGGACGACACCTGCACCACCGGCCAGGGATCCCCGGCCTTCCAGCCGCCCGAAATTGCCAATGGCCACGAGACCTTTGCCGGCTTTAAAGTGGATATTTGGAGCAGTGGCGTCACCCTGTAAGGAACAAACAAATCCTTAAGAACTTGAGCTTCAATTTGGTTTGTTTTTGCAGCTACAACTTGGCCACGGGGCTGTATCCTTTCGAGGGCGACAACATCTACCGGCTGCTGGAGAACATCGGCCGCAGCCAGTGGGTGGCGCCCGAGTGGCTCTACCAGCTGGACGCCAACTTCGCCAACCTCGTCTTGGGCATGCTGCAGGCAGATCCCCAGGCCCGCCTCTCCCTACAGCAAATCCGCCAAGACGCGTGAGTAGGCCGAGTTCACTTGCCTTTTGCCTTATTAACTTCTCGTCCTTCAGTTGGTTCATGTCCGCCCCGGCGGTCACCGGCCCACCGATACCCATTCCCCCACTAAAAGGCGACCAGTTTCGCTGCTCCACTGTACTGCCTTATTTGGAAGCCTACCACTATAGCCACGAGCAGGAGCAGGAGGACGTGTACTTCACCGAGCACGATGTGAACCGTAAGTAGCCTGGATAGCTGGCCGAGCTTTGCTGATGAGTTTTGTGGGCCTTGCAGGGGAACTGGCGCGCCATGCGGCGGCCACAGCGGCCGAGATACGCGCCCAGCAGGCAGCCGATGCCCAGGCCCTGCTGATGGCCCGCCAGCAGCTGCAGCAGCAGCCGTCGACGAGCGCCGCGGCTGCTTTGCTGGCCAACGGCTCGGCCGACGAATCCGCCAGCCACAAAAAGAAGGGCTCCTCGCTGAAACGGCGGGCCAAAAAGCTCACATCCTGCATCTCCGTGCGCAAGCTGAGTCATTGCCGCACCTCGTAAATTGCCGCCGCCGCCGCCGCTTAGGCCAGTCCGCTTTTAAATAGCTTTAGGTTAAGATGAGAAAAATTAACTTTGTTAACAAATTGTGAGGAACTTTTTGGATATTTTGTTTTCGTTTTGTTACGTTCATCAGCAGCAGCAGCAGGAAAAAGAAGGAAGCATCCAGAGACGGAAACATGCCAGAGCAACCGAGAGAGACTTCAAGGATAGCGAGCGACCGACAGGACACCCAGCAATCATGTTATTTATGTATCTATCCAAGTGACAATACTGTGTATTATGTTGAACATATGAGAGTAAATTAGTCGTTTAAACTGTCCGCCTAATCGACTTGCATGGCCTCCGCCAACACCGCCGGCGGATGCAGCTCGCTCATGATGAACATCTGGTGGTAATGGGAGCCCAGCTTGGCCAGCTTCTTCTGCATGAGCAGGCGCAGCGTGTCCACGTACTGGGCGGGCACTTTCAGCTGCCCCACGTTCCGCCAATGCAGCCCGTTCCCGTCCACATGGAACAAGGCCGGCGAGGGCACGTGATCCTTCAGGTAGTTCCAAATGCACTCACGCAGCAGCAAGGCAATCTGGGGGACAGAAATACATCAAATAAGGATTTGAAGGAGGCGCGAAAGTCCTCTCACCTCTGGCGCGTCAAAGTGCTCGATGATCATGTGGAGGTTGGTGAGCGGCGGCGGCAGCAACTGCCCAATGGTCAGCAGCTGCAGGAGTTTCTTGGTGCACAGCATCAGCTCGTCGTTGGCATCGGTGGGCTGGAATTTGTTCACTAAAAAACCAACTAAATTAGTCTCCTTTCTTCGAGGATTTCGGCGGCCCACTCACCGTTTTTCCCTCGCCAGTGGTGCAGGCAAGTGGCGCAGAGCGCCCTCAGCAGCACCGAGGAATAGCACAGAGCCGGGCGGTGGGTGGCTATCAGCCCCAGCACAGCCCACAGCGCAGGCGAGCTGATGAAAGCTCTCCGGATCTGCATGTCCCGCTCCATGGTGACCTTGGTGAACTCTTCATCTGGAAACGGCAGCCCATTGTACATGCAATCCGTGGACACCAATTCCACGAGCATCAAGGACACCAAGGAATAACCATCCACATTGTTGGGCTTGTCCTGGTCCACGCAGCAGGCATTGAGGGCCTTCAGGAGCAAATTCTGCCGCTCGGAGTCGCAGCTGCGGCTGTTGGCCGGCAAAGTGGGCCGCAGGCCTCGGCCAATCACCCCGGAGTGGAGCACCGAGCGATTGGAGGTGGTGCCCAGGGTGATGGGCACGTTCTGGGCTATGAGCAGCTCGTGGTCGGGTATGCGCATCTCGTCCAGCTCGTACTCCTCCAGCTGGCCGAACAGGTGGCCATGGTAGAACAAGGCGCCCTCGACCAGCTCCCTCAGGCAGGCAGTGCGGGCCACCTTCCTGGCCGAGCACTGGCGCTGCAGCAGCAAGAAGATGCGGCGGGAGGAAGCCGCCCTACGGATCAAATCTAAAAGGAAATTAAACACAATTAAGGACTCAAAAAAGACTGAGAAAACTCTTCCAATTACTTGACTCGGTGAGGCCCACGAAGAAGTACTTGACGCTGAGGTTGGCCAGCTTCAGGACGAGTGGCGTGCGCAGGACATTTGTGCGGGAGCCGGCCTCCACGGTGTTCAGCAGATCGACAATCAAATGGGCCAGACGCATGCGCTCGGCCTTCTCGGAGGACTGCGGTTCTATTTTGGGTATTTTGCTCTTGGGCGGATCCTGGCAGCCGTTGAGTTTCTCCACTGGCTCGTTGTTGTTGTTCAGCTGCTGGGCCTGGAACTTCCTGGCCCGCTGCTCCGTGGCCTCCTGCTCCATGCCCAGGACCAGGCGGCCTATAATGCAGTCGAAGATTTGTATAATCTTCGGCAGGCATTCATTCAGCGCTTGGGTCAAAACCTGCGGCTGCAAATGGGGAAAGCTGTTCTTCTTTTGCAGGCTGGAAAACAAAAGGATAATTATAAAAAAGTTTAGTAGAAAGAGCCAACTGACCTGCTGAGTAGGCTGAGATTGTAGAAAGTGTTGTAGGCCTCGGTGGTGGTGCCGTCGGAGAGCGGCAGGCGCTGCTTCACCTGCTCCTGGAGGGTGACGTCCTCCAAAGCCATCCTGAAGCCTGGCGTGATGTTGGGAAAGTTGTGGACGCCATTCTGGCCGCCGAGTATGCGGATGAGGGCGCCCATCTGGCCGCGATTCTGGGCATACGACTTCCTCAGCAGCTGCGAGATCGTCTGGTAATAAATGTGCGGATGCTGGGAGGCTGCCAGGCAAAAAACCAACTCATTAGAGGAAGTGAACTAGTCGCAGTTTTGGCGGAAACTTACACACAACCAGGAGCAGGCGTACGGCTGTTTGCTGCTCCATGAGGTTGGCGCTGAGGCAGCTTTTCCAGAGCATATATTTGGTGTCCTCGTGGGCGAGATCGCCGAGCAGCGGGCAGTTGCGTTTGTTGTGCTCGCTGCTCACGGACCACTGCTCGAGCTCCTGCAGCGAGTAGTCCAGGAAGTCCTGGCACCACACATACTTCTCGGCCATCCTGGCCACGGTCAGCAGGAAGGTGGCCCCGTGCTGGCTCAGCCGCAGGGCCGCGTTGTTCAGCGAGGGCTGCATGTCGGCAAACATTTTGTTGCTCAGCCACAGCGGGGCCTTCTGGATGATCACCTCGCACAGGTCCTCATTGTCTAGGACACAAAGGAAGAGTTAAATTAAACAGCCTAAGAGAGCCTGAAATACTTACAGATCTCGAAGAACACGTTGACCAGACTCTGGAGTATGGCATCGGAGTAGTTGGTGGTCACCAGCAGGAAGGGCACCACGGCCACGTCGAGTTGTTTCTTGGGGGCCAAGCCATCCTTCAGCATCTCCCGGAAGGCCACTTGCAAGTGCGATTCATGGATGGAAGTCATGTAGTCCAGAATGCCCGACTCGCTGTCCAGATGACAGCGGTAGTCTTCCACGAACCGCTTCATGCCGCACTGCAGGATCTGCATGATGATTTTGTAGGGAAAACAGCCACTCAGCCGGGCCACAATCCAGTCAAAGGTCATGGGATAGCGATGGAACGAATTGAGCATGGTTTCCACGCAGCTCTCGGCCTCGGCCACGCTCAGCTTGCGGAAGCAGCTGTTGATTAACGAGAGCAGGCCGTGCATGGCGCAGCACTCGAGCCAGTAGTTGCAGGAGACGCTGATGGTCATGCGGCGCTGGGTGTACTTGTCGGAGAGCCTGGCCACCAGCTCCAGGCTCCAGTTGGCTATGAGCGGGGTCCAGGAGGGCGGGCCCTTCCACACCAGGTTTTGGAGGGCATTCTTGACCATATTGAAGCATTCGTATTCCTGGGCCTGCTGCTGTTGCTGGCGGTTGCCGCTGGGCTTCACCTGGGACAGGGGCATGCCGGTTTTGGGGTCCATCATTTCGGGGGAGACGTAGAGCTGGACGCCCATTTCGGCCAGCAGGGCAAAGTAGTCGAAGACAATGTCACGCGTGGCTGGAAGCTCCTCCAGGAAACCCAGGCTGTGGGGAGTGGGAAATGAATGAATTGTGAGGGGGGAGTTGGGGGAACTTACGCGACTTTGATGAGTGACTGCTGGGAGAGGACCTGTGGCGTGGTGGGGCCGGCGACGGCATCGATGAAGTGCTTTAGCTGATCCAGGAGATTTTGTCCCAACATTGCGGCAGAGCAAAGGCTGGCGGGGCATTTATTTACCAATTTATTTATTTATTTATAAGGCGAATGGCGATCTGTACTCTTCACTTGTTCTTTGCTTGTGTGCGGCGGAGCTGCCAACTCGGCTAGATCTTAAGCCCTGCCAGCTGTCGATTACGAGTTGTGGTATTTTCGATAAATACATAAATTCCAGCTATACGGCAACTCTAGTTCATAAATTTAAGCGGGAAAAAAGCTAAATAAATTCGAGATTTATATAAAATTAACGCGGCGTGTGGAGTACTAAATCGAATTAACAATTATCACCAATAACAATAACAAACAATAATTATGAAGAATTTATTCCGACAAACAGTTTGCCCTCGCCCGCCAATAACAAGTGAAATTCGTGTGCCAATGACCAACGAAGCTTTGTTTGATTTTTAATTGATCGCGTTTTTCGTATTTAAATTTGGGGAAATATCGCTGCCTTCGAGGCCTACCGCGTCCCCCTTATTCATTGGTGCTAATTAATGGAATTGTGCACCTTGAAATCCGTACAATTACCAATTAATATTAGTAGCCCAGCTCAATCGATGGGTTTCTTTGGTTATCTCGCAGACCTTGATATAATTTTCACCATTGGCGTTTCTGTTTTTTTTTTTTTATTGTGCGATGCGACTGCATTTGCGCAATTTCAAATGTTTTGTGTGTTTTACGAGACGCGCGGGTATCTCCGTCACCATCTCCCATCAGCAGCCATCAATGGAGCAACTGAGCTGATCGATTGGTCGACTTCAACTTGTTTGGCCAGTTGACAAACTTTGGGATGGATCTCGTCTAGGATTGGGGCGGGCCAGGAGCTGGCGTGGCCTTGAACTCGGCGGCTCGTTTGTGTGGCTAAGTGAGCCCGGCCAAGGCCGGAATGCCCATCGAATCGAGCACGCAAAAAACCCGAAATCAGTGACAAAAAGTCTTAAACTTGTGGCCTAATAACAAAAACAACCCAAAAAAACACAACACCCACAAAAAACCAACCATTTTTGGGCACCCCAAACTTGACCACCGCCATCGGCGGCTCCGTCGTCGGTCGCTTCTTCTTGATGTAAGCAAGGCTGCTTAAAGTTAAACGAGAGCCCGAAATTATTATAATTGTATTAAATTTTGTTTTTGTTTAGCGGGGCAAAGTCATTGCACTGATGAGCCGCCGGAAACCCTCGGACCGGCCGAGTCAATGAGCGTTCGAAAGTTCCTTCAACTGGCTTTGGGCCAAATGCGTAAGTATGGAAAATATATCATTTCATTTATAAGACTTTGCATATTTTGATCATTTGCAGCTCTTACGAAACCACTGGGAGATCAATGAACACATCGCTGGCCATTAGGTCAGCAGGGAATGCGGCTTTTTATGGACTTTATTGGCTGGGATTTTTAGCAGGTAAATTAGAAATTGCAAGCTGCAGTTGACATCATCGCCGCCGCGCGTGTTCTGCCGAAGAAGAATGGCCAATTAAGCAGACAATTGATCTCACGATGCTTTATGACCAAGGAAGTGGCCCCACCTGCGCCCCAAACAAAGCCAAAGATCGGCCAGCGAAATCTGCGGATTCATTTGAATAAACTGGTTGGCTGGCGTGGCAAATATTTCGCATTTAAATGCATTTTTTTATCTGCCATTTGCCATTCGAATTGGCAGAGGCCAAGTTCCGGCGTCGCGGAGGCTGCGCCAAGGGCTAATTGCGGGCTTGGAAATGCCGCCCGCCTGCGGGTTAATTGCCGTACGCCCCCCACAGCCAGAACTTTGGCCGCCGCTTTTACTAAGAAAAACTCACAAATTTTGCAATCATAATTAGCAAATCAGCCAACTAATATTGATTTACAACCGCCCCCCACATCCACACATCCTGCTAGCCCAGCCGCCCCAGAGAGCCCCGGAGAGCGGGCCCGGCCAAAAAGCTCAGCTCGCAAGCTCAGCGGTCTCGGCGGCGGCGCCGCGGCTGCGCAGTCGCTGCCGTCGTCGCGTATAAAAGTAAAGCGACGGCGTGAAATCAAACTTATTTCAGTTTTTTTGATTTGAATGCGAATACGTGTGCTCCTCCGCCAGCCAGCCAGCCAGCCAACCAGCCAGCCAACCAGCGAGTCCAGCAGCAGTGGTCAGAGATCGGGAGCATCAGGTGCAGCGTCGTTTTGGCTGCCGCTCTTCCCCTCTCCCGTGCGCCCGCTCTTCCGCTCTTTGTCTCTGCCGCGAGCGTCGGTCGTCTGTCGGTGAAGAGAAGAAAACATCGAAAAAAACCTCCGCGAAAAGAGAAAAGTGAACGCGAGTGCCAGGATAATTTCCCTCAAGTGTCGCGCATAAAAAAAAAGTCAAGCGAAGGGAGTAAAAAGTGCAAAAATAACCCAAAAAGAAAACTCAAAATTCGGTGCTTTTTTCCACGACTGAGGAAATTCAAATTACACGCGACCAACTGACGGATTCGAAATGGTGAGTCCACAATCACATAATCCCACCAAAATCCAATCAAGAAGAGCAAACAGATGAAATCTACTCTCTTTTTTGAAGAGATTTTAAAGATCTTAGACTTTATTCCGTCTCTCGTTTAGGAATCGGTGGGGTTCCCTATAAAATCTCGTTTCTATGACAAGGAGAAATCTTTTCTTGCTTTCTGAAGAGTTAGGATTCCTTTTCTTGAAGAGATTTCAAAGATCTCTGTCTTTATTCCGTCTCTCGTTTCGTGTCTTTGGGGATCGATTGGGTTCTCTATAAAATCTCGTTTCTAAAAAAGACAATGAGTCTTTCCTGGTTTCTGAAGAGTTAGGATTCCTTTTCTTGAAGAGATTTCAAAGATCTCTGTCTTTATTCCCGGTATGGAGATAGTTTGTGGTTTTGTCTCTTTGGGGATCGGTTGGGTTCTCTATTAAATCTAATTTCTATGACGTATATGAATATTTTCCTGTTCTCGAGAGAGTTAGAATTCCTTCGCTTAACAAGATTTTCAAGATCTCAGTCTTTATTCCGAGTATCCAGCAAGTTTATGGTTTCGTCTCTTTGGAGATCGGTTGGGTTCCTTATAAATTCTCGTATTTGGAATTCTTTGTTTTAAAGCGATTTTAAAGATCTCAGTCTTTATTCCGAGTATGGAGCTAGTTTGTGGTTTCTTTACTTTGAAGATCTCTTGGGTTTTCTATCAACTCTCGTTTTTTTACAAAAATATGCATTTTTTCCTAGTTCCTTAAGAGTTGGGATTTTTTTTCTTGATTGATTATAGTTTGTCTGGGGTTATGTCTTTATTATAATCACGCTTGGTGAGCTATGAAATCTTTAGGATCTTCAAAAAACTCCTCTTTCTTCCTTTAGTTCTTATAATTGTCGCTTTCAGTTTTCAGTCTCTTAAGTTTCTCCAAAACCTTCCACCGATTTTCCACCTCTCAAGACCTTAAAAGTCTATCGCTTGAAATCTCACGAGTTTCTTATCCTCAAACTCTAAAATCCCCAAAATTTCTCTAAAGTTTAAAGAGATCTATCTCAAGGAAACTTAGGAACTTTTGGACTAAAGAGATTCGTTTCCCCAAACCCTGAGTTCCTCAATATTTCTCTAAAATTTAAAGAGATCTAACTTTTAGTTGGATTAAAGACACGATGAAGCTTTTAATCTTTCAGTGTTCAGTGAAATCGCCAAGTTTGTTGGTTTTATTTTGGTTATTTTTGGGTTCTTTGGAAATTGTGGCCGTTGGGGTTTGTCAAGATCATTGTGGCGGTCTTTCAATGCCCTTTGAAAATGTGCAGTGTTCGGTGGTTTCTGTTTCACTTTCTACGTGACAATCGTCGTCGGCGGTGGTGGTTATTTTTCGTGTGGTTTTGCGGTTCTATTCCGCCAATTCTGTTTTGCTAAATTCATTCGCACTTAAATTTCGCGAAAAGTGCAATGAAATCTACCAACCGAACCCAAAATCCGTCCCATCAGCGATTTTCTTTACTCAGTCCACAAAAAGTCAACCGACGGTTGCCATGTCGAAGTTGTTGTTGTTGGTGTTCAATTTGTTGTTGTTGTTGGCGGTCAAGTGAAGGCTGACGGAGAGACAGGGCCGGGAACTTTGGTGGCATTTCACACGGAAATGCAGGGCTGGGCTGACCTTGAATCCAAACTGGACAAGGCACCAGCAACAGGACGGCAACAACAACAACAACAACCGGTTGAGGGGACCTTTTTTTTGTGGGTCTTTCGAGTGAAATGATTTAATTTCATGGTCATTGTGGTCTAGGGAAGATTGCAGCAATCGCCAGCGAACAAGTTTGCCCGCCTGCAGCTGCCCGCCGTCTGCCCAACTCCGCAACTGCCCATCCGCTCGCTGGGGCTTTTCGTTTCTTCTTTCGACTCGATGGAGTGTAGAAATCCCGTGATATTCATATTCATTCATTCGGCCGCATAGTTTGGGTTGGCCAACGCGGTCCAGCGTTGCACCATTTACGGAAATTTATTCAAATCTCAACTTACACAATAGAGTTTGCGGGGGGGAGGAGCCCCCCACCCCCTGCCGGGTGTTTTTTTTTGCCAGGGTGACACTGAAAATCTCAAAAGCCGCTAACGGCAAATTACTAGGCCGTCGTCATAATAAAAATGCCTGCTAATCAGCCGATTTGATTGCAGTCGCCGTCCCACACACACACACACGCACACCTCGGCCCGTCGTCAGCTGTTGGCCCGGCCAGTGAGAAATTTCGTGTGCTCGCTGAGCGGGCAACGCGGCGTATGCGCATTCTATTTTTTGGCCTGTTCGGTTCGTGCAACTGGTTGCTGCCGCATGTTGCAACCATCAAACGACAATTTCGTCAATTCTGTTAAACGGTTTTCTTTAGTTTTCCTTGACATTTTCCCGGTCCGCTGGAATTCTCCACGAAAACTTAACGTTCTCTGCTCAGTAAATTTTAATCAGGTGACACGTGAGTGCCCCCAGGGAGCGTTGGATATGCCGACTGCCGCGGGTTATCAGTTGGTGAGTACACTTGGGCAGTTGGTGAGAGTGTTGACGAAAAGCTCCGATAAACACCAACACAGTGAAATGGGGAGAGCGAGAGATCAAAAAAGCAAATTGCCAGCTCTCCCAAGGTGTCAGTGTTGGGGTTCCCAAAGTTCCGTCTTTAAAGTTAAAGTCCCTTAACTATAGACAGTTTCTTAAATGAAAAGTCAACTCAAAAATCAGTATTGTCTTTTTGGGAGATAAGAACCCGAAATCATCTGAGAAATCTCGGGATCTCTGAAGGAATCTTGATCGTCTTGAATCGTTGTTGGGGTTTCTAAAGTTATGTCTTTAAACTCAAAGTTTCCTAACTCTGGGCAGTTCTTTTAACTGAAAAGCCAACTCATCAATCTGATTAGCGTTTTTGGGAGTTAAGAACTCAAAACGTCTGGTAAATCTCGGGATCTCTGAAGGAATCTTGATCGACTTGAATCGTTGTTGGGGTTCCTGAGGTTCCGTCTTTAAACTCAAAGTCTCCTAACTATAGACAGTTTTTTAACTGAACAACAATCAGCTTTGGGAGATGAGAACTCGCAATCATCTGGTAAATCTCGGGATCTCTTCAGGAATCTTTAAGTCTCTCGCTGTTTTTGATTGGCAACTTGAAGCTTTGATTTTTTTGAGGTCCCTTCAGTGAAATATCCAGGCCACAATGACGAAAAGAAAAATCGCCCAGCCGTTCGGATGATCAAGGGGAAAAATTGTGGCAAAACTTACAAAGTCATCGAATCGAATCTTAATTGTGTGTGGGGCAATACCGGCGACCAGGTTGCAGTTAAATTGCAGTGTTTAGGTCCCCCCACCCCGCCGCCCTACCCCTGCCCCCTCCCCCAGCATTGTTAGTAATTATTGACGTACAGACTGCAAAAAGGCTCGCCTGCCCAGCGGACAAATAAAAAAAAAACTAAATTACAAAAAAATTTACAAATTACACACACAAAATGCGCCCGCTTGGCATGCGAAAATGAGTCAGCGGAAAATTGGGCGAGCGGTGTTGAACTTACGCACCGCCAGCCACGCCCCCCAAGCCGCCCGCCCTCGTCCGGTCGTCGTCGACTAGCCGAGTTTTGTGTGCACCTGTGCACTTGACTAAAGTTTGCCGCACAAATCGGCGGCGGCAGGAAAATTTCAGCAACTTGCAACTTGAAACTGAAACTGGCAAGTTGAGTGAGCGGATTCGGCGGCCGTCGTTGCTCAAAATCAAAAATGTGGACGGCCGCTGTTGCCGCGGTTGCCTTTTTTTTGCGCACCAACAACAAACTCGATTGCCAAATTAACGCGCTTCTTTTGGACGCCTTCCGCCGCTCGCTGCTGGCTCGGCTCGGCGCCGTGTGGTCCAAAGTGATGAAAGTGTCGCGCTGGCCGCTCAGCTGCCTGCATTTTCAACTTGACCCACAGACACGGCGTTGCCATATGCAAATGGCCCAAAGGCGGCAACTCTGACTTTGGCTTTCCATTGACCAAATTTCAAATTGCATAGTCAACACACACACACACACGCACACACATGAGCGGCACTGCCAGCGGGTTGGGTTGCATAATCCCAAATTAGACGAGATGCTGAAGTAAAAGTCCGACAAAGCGCCAAAGAGACTGAAAAGCGAACCTGAAATTTCATTGCGGCCACCTGTAAACCTCCGTAGTGTGTGTGCCAGTGTGTGTGTGTGTGTGTGTGTGTGTGCGTTGCGCTCAACTTGACCTATAAATCGATTTTAATGTTGCGCAGGTTCCACAATCGATTATTTCTTCTTTTTTTTGGGGGTTTTTGGTTTTGGTTCGCCTTTTGTTGATTTTATGATTTTTTCAATTTGTGTAAATGTGCGTCTGTCTCTCTTTTTGGCTGGAGAAATAATTAAAAAAAGACCGCCGTTTCAAACTCCGCGCTGATTTGTTGAAACCTGAAGTCGGCCGGCCGACAGCATCCCTTTTGAAAAGTAAAAGTTTCGGGCCACGCGCATAATCAAAGTCATTTGGCCAAACTGCCTTCTCTTCTTCTTTTGCGCTATCGATAACCGCCAATCGCCAGCGACACTGCTGTGCGCAAGGTTGCCGTATCTTCCTCACTTGCCTGGCATTTGATGCAATCGATAAACTTTTTATCGAGATCACCAAAATAAATCAAACGAAGACGCTTGGCCTTGGCTTCAAATTCGGTTTCTTCACCCAATAAGCCAGCGAATTGGGCATCATCGTTGCCGATGGCAGCCTCAAAATAAAAACCCGATTGATTTAAAGGGAGCGGACGGAAGGCGGCTGAATGTTGATTTAATTAATTGCCGACATGTTGTAAAAAAGTGTTAATAACTGGCTATTGTTGGTGTTGTTTATCGGCCAAAATGTTTGACATTTTTTGACTGCTTTGTGTGCGCACAACAAAGCGAGCGACGCCCGAAATTTGGGTTTTTTTTCGAGAGGTCAAATCAATCGATGGAATGTGATTCACTCGATTAAATTCTCATTAATCCTGAGGAGAATTTTTTGTTTCGTCCCCTTAATCAATCAAGCAACTTCGCGGGGAATTTCAATTTGCCGCTCGTTGATTTCCTCAATGGGCCGACAGGCTCTTAAATTTTAAACAACCTGCAATCATCGCACCGCCACCGCCGCCAACGTTGCCACATTGCCAGCGTCATTTGTAGCGGGCCAAACAAAATGGCGGCCATTGTGGCCGGCGGACGCCCAAAGCAAACAATGATGCTGATGAATGGCAATCAGTGGCGACTTTGCGGCCACCAATGATTGACACACTAAATCTCAGGGCATTTGTCGGCTCGGCTCGGCTCGCCTAGCGCGCCTAATGAAGCGTTAAAATGTAACGCGCAACAGCAGCGGCCAACACAATTACAACGGTGTCTTTATCACCCCGCCGAGTGGACTGGACCAGTCCGGCGGGCGCGCGCGCGTGTGAACCAAAGAAAGCGAAAAAAGGGTCAGCGTTGGCCAGTCGGCTTGGCGGCGGCATCACCAGCGGAGATGCGTCCGCTTACGCAAACAAAGAGTCCGTCTGTCTGCGTTGGCAGTTTGTGGGGTTTATGTAACCTTCAGGGGCCCCAAAGCCGCAAGCCGATTTCATCTGCTGGTGGGTGAGAGAGCGTCATCGCCAGGGGCGTTCAAAAGTCCGAGGGCTGGCGAAATTCTAAAACCCCGGCCCCATCACCGTGAATCGGCGAATTCTAGGCGACTCATCACTTCTTTTTTTGAGATTCTTGAGCGACTCTCACTCGGTGTGTGTCAGTGTGTGTGGGTTAATTTATGCCTTAGTCTTTGAATTAAAAGACCGGTTTATTTACCGATTGTTTGCCAAAATACAAAACCCTCCCGAAATTTGTAGACGAAGACAAAAAAAAGTTCAACAAACCGAAGTCCTCAGTTGCCCCACGCCCAATGGCCTAGAAACTTGTGGCAATCACGCTGTCTGGGTGGTCGTCAGGCCATTGAGAAGAGGACCCCCCTCCCTCCCCCCGTCCACCGTCTATGAAAAAAAAAACAAACCTGCGCGATCATTTGGCGGAAATTTGTAAACATTTTCTTATTGATGAAGGGTGATGAGGGGAGGGGGGGGGGGGGGGGTGCGGTCCACTCTTCAGATTGTTTGTCAAGCTGCTGCAGTCAATTGGCCATAAATATTAATGAGGCGAGGGCCACCGCCGCCAATCGAATTGATTCGAGGCGCGCGGCCAGTGCCTCTCAAACTGTGGGTCAAGCGAGTTCGTTTCCTAAGTCTTTTTTGCTGCGGGTCAGGAATCATGATCTCCGCATCCGCTTGACATTTTCAAAGCTTCCGCAAACCCCCCAACCCCCGAACAACTGGACGGACTACAATGACAGCAAACGGGTTTTCTAGCCGCGGCAATTACCGTTAATTTCATTCGTTCTCAAAACCCACCTGGTTAGTAGGAGGAGGGGGAGGGGGTGGGGGAGGCGTAGGAGGCTGACCAGCCAGCAATTTCCCTCACGATCTTCTGACGTCAAACGAAAATCACGCCCGGCGACACTTTGCATATTTCAAAATGGCATGGAAGTCGGTTGGGCACTTGGACACTTGGGCAGTTGGGCAGTTTTATGCCTTTCGCCGGAAGTCTTTCTTACCAAATTTCTTGCTTTAATTTCCCTACCAAAAATTCAATTAGCTCAACGCAAGACCTTCGTAATAAGGGAAAAGTGAAAATACCCCCCCACCCCACCCCCCACTCGACAACCCTACCAAATTAACTGCTATCAGCGGCGGCTGCTTCTTCTTCTTGATGATGACGGTTGTGGTTTTTTTTCGGGCACGCTTCATTGCTTTGGCAGAGCTGACGCAATTGTGGATTTCACCAAGTGCCCCCACCCCGCTCCCTTCTGGGTGAACTTTGAACCGACTCTATAAATGAGTCATATAAAGTTCTTCTCTCTGTCTCCCTCTCTCCCCCTCCCCGGTTGAGGTGGAGCCGCTGAGCTGGGATGACTGGCAAACCCGCTGACCCGTCAGGGCAACCGGACGGTCGTGTTGACAGTTGTCGTTGTCTAGCTGCTCCCCCCCACCCCCTCCCCCTACCAGTTCTTTGTTTAATTGCCCCCAAGAGGCGGTGTTTAAACGGCCATTAGCATAACTTGTTTGTGTTTTGGATTTACACGCTGGCAGCCCTACAATTGCATCCCCATGACGGCCAAGCAACCACCGAACCACCCAGCCCCACCCCCCAACCACCCCCTGCCCCGGGGCTGCTGAGGAAGCAGATGAATCGGTGGCAGCAACTCGACGCATTGCAACAGAGCCGATCGCATATTTGCCCCGCCAGTTGGACTAGTTTGCTTGGCCTGAACCACCGCCGCCGCCACCCACCGCCAACCACCGTAAACCAGAAAAGCCCGCCAAGTCCGCTTAGAATGTTGTTTCG
Organism: Lissocephala sabroskyi; assembly: GCA_037075105.1. Taxonomy (NCBI): domain Eukaryota; kingdom Metazoa; phylum Arthropoda; class Insecta; order Diptera; family Drosophilidae; genus Lissocephala; species Lissocephala sabroskyi. The sequence continues at coordinate 34,505 of JBAMCP010000152.1, read as the reverse complement.
GTTTTTCGGCGGCTCGCAAGCTTTTCTTTCCGCACCGCTCGCCACCGCCCGGCGATTGCTCAAAAGCAGCGCCCCCCCGGCAGACACTTGCACACTTGGACAGTTGGACACTTAAAGCTTTAATTAAAAGACCATTTAACGCCAGCGGCCTGCTGACCGACTGACCTGCAGCCATTAACTTGGCCGGAACGGCTGCTGGGCCGGGTCAGTGGGCCGGCGCTGATGGATTTGCCCGATTGGTGTGGCAACCCTGCGACAGGTTGATAAATCCTCCCCGCCCAGTTTTCCATTGATTGGCTGGCAACCTTTTGAACTCAGCCGGCGGGCCGGTTGCCCAAGTCTCCCATTAAATTTAATGCCTTCCAATTTTTAATCTCTTCTTGTTGTTGTTTTGTTTTCAGGAATATCTCACACTGTTTTACGACGGCTGGCGGGATTTGATGGACAACAAATCGGATCCCCGCACCCGCGACTACCCGCTCATGAGTTCGCCGTTCCCCACGATAGCCATCAGCCTGACATACGCCTACTTCGTGAAGGTAAGTGGCCCAGAGAAGGGGAATCACCAAGAAACTATTGAGAAGGGGGTGGGGGAATTCTAGATGGACTAAGTAGAGCGACTGATCGACTGATGGTCAAGGGAATGCGGATGCGGGCCAGTTAAGTGATCCTGGGGCCGGTTAGGCAAACCCGTTTATCTGCGCACGCACACTTGCACACTTGCGGACTTGCACAGTTGGCGAGAGAGGGAGGCTGCGTGTGGCGTGCGTGCAAAAAGTTCAGGGCCAACGGCGGGCAAAGTTTCGGATTCGTTGGCGTTGATGGCTGGAAAGCGATCATCAGCAAATCGCTGATGTTGAAATTATGCAAAAATCTGCCCCCCCCCCCCACCCCTCGCAGCGATCAGCGATCGATTTCTATTTAATTTTTTGGTTGAACTTTTCGCTTTACATTTAAGCATTTCGATTTACTTTCACATAACCAGCCAGACGGAGAGACAGACAGATGGACAGTTGGGCAGACTGGCCAACTCAGCAAGTCAGCAAACAAAAGACTTAGGCAACGAACTTGTCACAAAACCAACACCGCGATTGATTCCCGTTAATTGCAGCATCGCTTTTTTTTACTGCTCTTGGGTTCACTCGCTTGTTTGATTATGTTAAACGCTCGCGCTGCGCAACGGCAATTAAAAGCTCAAGAGGGACAGAGTTGTCCCGGGGGTGGGGGGCCTCGGAGAGCCGGAGAACGCGAAGATGATTCATGGCCACAAAAGCCGTTGAAGTGGACGGCAAATACTCAGCCCAGATTGGCAATCCGCCATATAGAAAGCTAACCATCTGAACCGCTCTATAGATGGACTTAAGGGTTCCTAAAGTTCCTGAATCATAGGAGGATTTTCCAATGCTTAACGTTCCCAGAAATCCCAAAACTTTCCAAGATAGAAAACAGGCGAGGCAAATCTCGGATCGGATTAGTTACTGGAAATACCGGGAAGATATCAGAGTCCAGCTCGGTTCTGAGTAACTAGAAAAGTTTCCGCTCTTAACCGGCAGACGTTGGAGGGTTTGGGGGAATTCTGTATTAAAGAGCTTTGGAAATTCTTAAGTACGTTCTTGACAGAGCTCTAGTACAATTCTAGAAGAGGTTTTAAGCACAAACAGAGCTGAGGAAATAAGCAGATGAGTAGTAGTAGAAAGGGGAGTGGGAAAAGTAGTAGGAAGAGTAGTAGAAATTAAAAATGAGATATTAAGAGAAATTTGTAAAGAAACCGTGACTAATAGAGCACCACCATAATATTTATAGGGTTTCAAGAACAACAGACGTGAGGAAACAAGTAGTAGTAGAAAGAGTAGTGGAAAAGGTAGTAGGAAGAGTTTAGTAGAAAGATGAGTTGGTAAGAGAAATTTGTATAGAAACCGTTAAGAATAGAGCCCCACTATAATATTTATAGAGTTTCAAGAACAATAGACATAAAGAATCAAGCAGATGAGTGGTAGTGGAAAGAGTAGTGGCAAGAGTAGTAGAAAGACGAGTAGGAACAAAAGATGAGAAATTGAGAGAAATTTGTATAGAAACCGTTAGGAATAGAGTCTTACTATAATACTTAGAAGGTTTCAAGAACCACAGACTTAAAAAAAGAATCAGACGAGCAATAGTAGAAAGAGTATTGGAAAAGGTAGTAGAAAGAGTATTAATAGAAAGAAAGCTGAGAAATTAAAAGAAATCTGAATAGAAACTAGAAAAGAGAGCCCCATTATCATACTTAGCCCCACTACAATAGGATTTAAAGAAGAACAGAGGTGGAAAACGAAGCAGACGAGTTGTAGTAGAAAGAGTATTGGAAAAGGTAGTAGAAAGAGTATTAGACTTTTCTACTTTGTAGTAGAAAGATTAGTAGAAACGAAAGATGAGACATTAAAAGAAATTTGCATAGAAACATCTATTCGTAGAGCCCAATACAATACTAGTAGAGCTTTCAAGAACAATGGATGTGAAGAAATAAGCAGACGAGTAGAAGTGGAAAAAGTAGGAGAAAGATTAGTAAAATCAAAAGATCAGAATTTAAAAGAGAAATTTGTCTAGAAACCGATATTAATATAGCCTACTTTAATACTTGAAGAGTTTCAAGAACAACAGAGTTGAAAAGAGCAGCAGACGACGAGTAGTAGTAGAAAGAGTACTAGAAAAAGTAGTAGAAATATTAGTAGAAACGAAAGATCGGAAATTAAGAGAAATTTGTAAAGAATCCGTTCTTAACAGAGTCTACTACACTACTTATAAGGTTTCAAGAACAGCAGAGGCGAAAAAGGCAGCAGCAGACGAGTAGCACTAGAAAGAGTACTAGAAAAAGTAGTAGAAAGATTTGAAGTAGCAAAAGATCGGAAGTTAAGAGAAATTTTTATAGAAACCGTTCTTAATAGAACCCTAATACACTATTTATAGGATTTCAAGAACAGCAGAGGTGAAAAAGGCAGCAGCAGACGAGTAGCAGTAGAAAGAGTATAAGAAAAAGTAGTAAAAAAAAGTAGTAGAAACCAAAGATGCGTAATTAAGAGCAATTTGCATAGAAACCTTTAAGGACACACTAAGGAGATACTTAGGACCTTAGGAACGCAATAGATTTGTAGGAATTGATAGAATTTAAAGTGTAATTTGGATTTCCTTGTTCCCTTTCCAGGTGCTGGGGCCGAAGCTCATGGAGAACAGAAAACCCTTCGAGCTGCGCAAAGTCCTCATCGTCTACAATGCCGCCCAAGTGCTCTTCAGCGCGTGGCTGTTCTACGAGGTGAGTGAGCCGACAATCGTCTCCCAGCCCAAACTAATCAAAGTATCCTCCTCCCTTAGTCCTGCCTGGGCGGCTGGCTGAATGGCTACAACCTGAGATGCCAGCCCGTTGACTACACCTACTCCCCGCGGGCGCTGCGTGTAAGTTATGAACCCGAAGAATCCCCAGACCGCTCACCGATCTTTGTGCCAGATTTTATGTAAGCAACCAGTTTGCCCGAAAAAATAAGACAATGGGCGCTGGCGAGGCGACGGGTTCTCTATGCTAATTCGCTGGTCAGACGGACAGACGGACTGGCGAGTTTGATGGACCGTCACGTGTCCGCTGGAAAGCGGCGAATCCATAGAAAGCCGTTGCCCGATTTGCATACAGAAGATCAGCCGTTAACCCGGCCAAGACCGTCCGATGGGCGTGGCAATGGAAGATTTTGATTACTAATTCTATCTTCCCCCCTCCCCCCAGACCGCCGCCGGCTGCTGGTGGTATTATTTCTCCAAGTTCACCGAGTTCTTCGACACGTTCTTCTTCGTGATGCGCAAGCGCTACGACCAAGTCTCCACGCTCCATGTGATCCACCACGGCATCATGCCGGTGTCCGTGTGGTGGGGCGTCAAGTTCACCCCCGGCGGCCACTCCACCTTCTTCGGCTTCCTCAACACCTTCGTCCACATCTTCATGTACGCCTACTACATGCTGGCGGCCATGGGCCCCAAGGTCCAGCGCTACTTGTGGTGGAAGAAGTACCTCACCGTCCTGCAGATGATCCAGTTCGTCCTGGTGATGGTGCACTCGTTCCAGCTGTTCTTCAAGAACGACTGCAACTATCCCATTGGCTTTGCCTACTTCATTGGGGCGCATGCCGTGATGTTCTACTTCCTGTTCTCGAACTTCTACAAGCGGGCGTACGTGAAGCGCGAGGGCAAGGTAAGTGGACTGGGCGATGGGCGTGGCGCAGATTTGCATTCACTTCGTTTTGCATTGCAGGACAAGGCGGCTGTCAAGGGCAGTGACGCGGCGGCGGTGAAGGCCTGCAAGGACGGCAACGGCGAGATCAACGGCAACATTAACAAGTTCCAGAACACTTTCAGCAAGTTCACCACGGAGATGTGCAATCCGGCGCTCAACTCGGCGTCGACGACGCGACAGCGCGTCCTTGTGAACGCGGGCAACAAGTGAGGGGCCGCGCTGCCGCTGGTTGGCCAACCGAGAAGCAACACATAAATTAATTAAACTTACAGTTATGATAATTTAAGCATTAAGCGTAGGGAGTCCAAGAGTAGCTCTAAGCCACAATCATACACATATAAAAAATACATACAAACATTTGTTATTGTCATAGAAATCCAAAAAAAACGAGAAAAAAAATGAAAGTCGATCGCGCCCAGCGGCCTTCTTGTACAAAAAATAATATGTATTTCTGTCTGTGTCTGTATGTTTTAAGCGGGTGATGCGGGCGCTGGATTTTTTTGCACGAAAAAAGATGTGTTTTTTATTTTATAAATAAATTCGAGATTGAAAGCGAGCCAACAGAGTTTCTATTTAACGGAAAACGCCCAACACGGCCTACAATATTCCTAAATTCAAGAATTAATAAAGAATTTATCGGCCGCTTAAATAAATTCAAATTTGATTATTTCCCGCCCTTAACCGTTTAAGTGGCAGCGCTGCCACATCTACTAACCGCGGGTGCTGCCAGACTGCGCTCGTCTGGCCTGCCGTATCTTTTCAAAACGAACTAGCTCCGGCGAACCATATCGCTTTCAAATCGCGCGGGGCATGCGGAACAAGTTACTAGAACGAACAAGTGCCGCAGTAATGGAACTCGATCAAAGAATCAAAGAACGAACCACACTCCGTGTGTGTTGTGTGTTGTGTGAGTGGCCGGTGTGCGCGTGTGTGTGAAATTCTTTAAATTTAAAACAATAAATTGCCGCTGCTAGTGTTGCTGTCGCCGGTGCGGAAACTTCGGTAAGTTTTCGTATTAAATCACTCGACCGTCCCGTACGCTGTGCTCCCGCATTCAATCGGAAGGAAATTAGTCATCATCATCGACACCGCCGCCCAGTGGTTAATCAAAGAAAATTCCCACCGACTCCTGTTTCCCGCCGCACCCAATAACGCGCCCGTGTGTGTGTGTGTGTGTAAATACGTGAATGCCAGTGCATGTGTGCGCCAAAAGACTTGGCGGTTTCTGCATTGTCCCCGCTTATTTTCGACTTGGCCAGAATTATTTCCTATTCCATGGCCAATAGGAAGCAACAGCAACAGTTAAGAGAGCCCCTGCCAGGCGGAAGAGCAAGCACGTGCAAGCTTTGGCCGCCCATGTGTGTGTGCGTGAGAGCGAAAGAGAGCGCGCTACCAACCAGGGCCGTAGTCGCAAACCTGTGGAGGGGCCCGCGTTACAATGATCTGCGGCAAACGGCCCTCGTTGACTCCGCCCCTGGCGCGTGCTTGGTAATTTGCATATGCGGGCCGTCAATTGCTTTGCCGTCGCCGCTCGTTATGTCAATTCGAGAAAAAAACCGTTTTTCTCCGATCGCGTTTTCTCTCTCTCTAGCTCTCTGGCTTCGGCTGCGCTTGCGCTGGGGCCCTGCGGTTTCTAAAGAATTTCGCCTCTCTCTCTGTTTGTGTCGCCCTGCGCTTCTGCAATCTCAGCCGTAATTTACCGCTACAATGCGAAAGGTCAGCAAAACGGTAAAGTGCAGTTACCATTGCCACCGCAAAGCCTCCGCTGTCTGACTGCCTCTGTGTGTGTGTGACATCAATTAACTGCATTTCCGCTTCATTACCGCGACCAAAGTGGCTCCTGCTCAATTTGTATGACGACGGTTGGGTTTCCCTTAAAAGTGGGTAAATATTTGAGAATCCATAAAAAACCTGTCGCCATCATCTGCCAATAGTTAATTGTAAAATCAATAAACTGCCAGGCAACAGTGCAGCTGACCGGGCCAAGGGTCAAGTTCGCAGATGACTAACACTCCCCCCGCCCCCGCTGGCATTGCCGAAGTGAGCGCATCGCCGTTCATCGCATCACTTGCTATTTGGGTATTATTTTTGGCCCAAATGGTGAGAGCAACACACACACACACGCACACACTAAATAGAAATTTCGATTGGACGTACAAAGTCCAACCGGCAGATCCACCATCTGTTTGGGCTGTGTGTGTGTGCCGATATCAGAAATAGCTGTTAAAATGTATCTTATTGTTGGCCTCGGCGTCCCCCGGCAACGACGCTCCGTGGGTATTTATTAAAAATGTTTCATTCTTTTTTTGACCAACCGGTTTTTGTGGGCCCAAAAAAGAAGCGGCTTTTAAGTGGCCCTACCCTGCCCATCGATGGCCGATTGATAGTTGGGCTGGCCTGGGCCCGGTCGTTGTACTACATTTCTCGAGAGGGGGCCGGCCACCTGTTGCTGCAGAAGGCAGTTGAGAGTCTTCTGGCGGCCGTCTTGGGTTACCAATAGACGAACTCACCCAATTGGATTTTTACTTCTCTTGGCAACAGCGATGTAAGTCGATATGCTCGATTAGCTTACCAACACTGCCTAACACTGATCGATAGTTTTCTGGCCACTTCTTGATCGAATGCCAGAGTTGCCCTCTGGGCTGACAATCAATCGAGAACCAGAACAGTTATCGGTGTCGCGATATTCGGACTTGCGAATATTTGTGTTTTGTTTATATTAACATAAAATGAACTGGGCCAGGCAAAACACGCGCTCTTCTTCTTCCGTGCGCATAAAATTGAAAAGGTTGCATGCAAAATTCCAAATCGGGTCAAAGTCAAAACATCCACTGTCCGCGGCTCTGCCACTGCCCATCAACACGCGCGTGTGTGTGTGAGTAAATCAAATTAACTTTACTTTCTTACAAAACGGAAACCAACACACGTAGAAATAAAATTTCATGGTCAGCTCGACGCTTGAAATCGAAAAGAAATCTTCCTCGAGATGTGCGCGAGATCGAATTCACGGGGCCCCCATAACTTTGACCCTCAACTGAGCCCCCCTCCAGTCAATGTACGTTGCGGGTAATTGCAAAAATCGGTACGTGGTGCGTGGTCCGTGCGTGTGTGTGTGTGTGGTGTGTGCGTGTGTAATTAACATGACGTTGATTTGAAATCCAAACACCGAATCGTCAAACTGAGACGCATAAATCGAATTGAATCCCCTCGGCTTAGCCTTCGAATATTTTCCGGCCCTCAAGAAAGTTTCTCCGGTTAAATGCACCAGGAATCCGGGTCAGATCGATGAGCAGCCCCAATTAACTGCATTCTAAACGGTGAAACTTCCCGGCCCTTGCATAACCCGTTCCGTCGACCGTCGGCATTGCAAGGAAAGTAAATGCAAAAAAACCGAAAATAAAAAATAATTTCGTGAGGCAACAGCCACAAAAAAAAGCGAAAATTATGTATGGCAAATGAGACGACAAAATGATTTTGCGAACAGCGAACCGAAAACAGACAGCAGAAAGTTCAAAACTCAATGATCGGACAAAGTTCGTTGCCGACGTAAAAAAAAAAAAAAAAAAAAAAATTCCAGTGACTTCGATGGCCCACAAAAGCGGATAAAAGTGCAGCAGCAGAAGAAGAAGAAGCAGACTCATTTCCATGGGTAATTTGATGCCAGGGCCTTTTTCGAAGATTGGAAAGGGCCCAAGAGAAAGCCAAGAAACAGCGGGGACAGCAAATTAGGCTCAAGCATGCAAGTAACGGTTTTCTGCATACGTAAACAAGCGGCGGTCGGCAAAGTTCTGTCCGTCCATTGGCCCAGTTTCTTGGATTGATGCATGTGGGCCAGCCGACCAACAGGTGGCTAGATCGGCCGGCGGAAAGCGAAAGTGGCCAGCCGCGCACCGCGTTTGGCCCCAGGCATCCAAACTGGTCAACTCACACACACACACACACACAAGCGGCATAGAAAAAAGATAACCGTACCGCAGCCCCCACCCCTGCCCGCCTGCCTGGCGGTTACATCAGCCCCAAATCACAAAAAAAGAAACCACACAAACCCAAGCGTCGTCGGTGATCGACTGACCAACTCCTCGCCTCTCTCGCTCTCTCTCTCGCTCGCTCTCTCTCTTGTTGTTCCCTCTTTGGTTGTCTTTCTTTGGGGGTGGGGGGTAAGCGCAACTCGATGGCTCGGCCCGGCCGCCAGCGAAGGAATCAGTTGTGTTTCTGGCACGCTGGCCAACGGTTCGAGTAGCGGTTTGCCGCGCAATCGAAGTGTCCCCCGTGGTTCCGTCGTCGAGTTCTTCCCCCTGTTCGAGTTCATCTGGAGAAAAGTAAGCCCCCCCGCCCCTTTTATGATTCACCGCTGTAATCGCGGCGCCTGTTGCTCGTGCGCGTGGAACGATCGGTAGAGTTGTCGTCTGTCTGTCCGGCCGGCCGTCCGTCCGTCCGCCTGATAAGGTTCAGACGAGCGCTTGCCGAGCCCGTCAGTTGGCATAAAAGCGCGCAAGGCGAAGCATCGCGCAAAAAATCCACACAGACGACAACAGCGCCGCTGCCAGCAGGCCAGGCTAAAACCGCCGGCCCCCGCCCCTCGACCGCAAGTGTGCGTATCTGTGTGTGTGTGTGTGTGTGTGTTGGAGATTATCTAATCGTTGTAAACAAAGAAGAAAACGAGCGCCGTCGTCGTCGCTGACTAAAAATACAAAATTCACAATTAAAAAAAAAAAACAAAACTTTCCCAAAAAAACTCTCAAATTAAAGACACCAACTGTGCGTGTGTGTGTGTGTGTGTGTGTGTTGTATAAGCGCCTGGAGGAGTCTGTCCTGATAAGGTCCGCCCGGCGACTTATCAACCGCAAATCCAATTAGCCAAATGCTCAAGTGGTTTTCAGAAATCCTCCATGACTAACCAGGTGGGCGCGGCCCCCGCCCCCTCTGATAAGACAAAGACAGGGTGATTCAGTCTATGGTCCAGTGCTGACCTCATTTGCCCAACTGTGCAAGTGCCCAAGTCTGTGTTATCGATTTAATGGGCAATTGGGTTTTCCAGGGGCGCTGCCGCCGCTCTAATTGATTTGCAAAATGCAAACTGCACGACCAACCAACTGACCAACTGACCAACTGTCCAAGTGTCCAACATTTGCGTGTGCACTGGAGCGCCGCTTGCGATTGCGTGGCCGCCGACTCACTTGTTGCCACAAAATTTGCCGGAGCACTCCCCTTATTTGCGGATTTTTATTTGCCTCGCTCTGCCCTGCTGCCCGGCCAGTGGCCTGGGCCCGGGCCCGGGATTGGGCCTGGCCGGTTACATAAGCCTTGTTTGCGCGGTGTCGATTCACGGCCCGAATTGTGTTTACCCTTTCAATTCCCCACTGTCAACAGAGAGAAAACCAAACCATCCACGGACAGTTGGGCACATGGACAAAATAACCGATTTCATAATTTATGCAAGCACCGCCAAATTTTTTCATTGCCCCGCCCTCGGCCACTCCACCGTTGGTGCCACTGACCCACACACACAGCATCTGCGCCCCCCAAAATTTTGGTTTTGTCAACGAGGCCGTCGTTGGAGGCTGACGGCTGGCGACTCCTCGTTATATAACCGACGAGTCCATTGCTGGCTGGCGGCCTCCTCCGTGCGCGCCGAGAGTGTTCATGACATTCAAACGAAACCAGACGCTCAAGTGGCTCCATCGTCGCGGCGTCCGGCGTCCAGCGTCTTTGGCGGTCACGACCACTCATTTGGCGGGGCAAGTGAACCGCGTCACTTGCCGGCCCACAGACCGGCTCGCTGGCTGGTTGAGGAAGTCGTTATCCAGCTGTTCAGCAATCAGAAGCGCGGCCTGCTATTTGTTTGCGCTGTTGGGAACCCCCAAGAAAGGTCTCCAGGGAGTCCCCACACAGGAATTTAATCGGTTGGGAAACCACCAGGAAAACGGCTTTCTCTCAAGGTTCCTTTATCAGTCAGGAAACCAGGAAGTAAAGGGATTGTTTGTAAGATTCCTTAACCAGTCAGGAAACCAGCAAGAAAAGGGATTGTTCTTGAAAGATTCCTTAACTCGATTAATCAGTTGTGAATAAGAAAGGGGTTTCTTTCGAAATTCCTTAAGCAGTTAAGAACTCTAAAAGAATTAGGCTTTTTCCCAAGATTCCTTAACTTGAGACGTCTTGCAATTTAAGTTTCCTTAAATATTTTCCCAGAAAAGGGTCCTAAGATTTCTTAACCAGTTGGGAAACCAACAAGAAAAGGTATTTTTCCCAAGATTCCTTAACTTGAATCATTTCAAACTTAAGTTAAGTTCCCTTGAAAAGTTTTCCAAAAAGTAACAAGAAAAAGTTTCCTAAGAGAAACTAAAAGGTTCCTAACTTTTCCCCAACGATTCCTTCGCTAGTTAGGAACTCGAAAAGAAAAGAGCTTGTTCCCAAGATTCCTTCAAAAGTAGAATTCCTCAAACAAACCTCATCAAGGTTTTCCCATCTGTTCGATAGTATTCTCAGTCATTCGTAGTTTTTCCCGGAAATCTTCTCCATTAAAAAAGTATAAACACTCAAAGGGCTTTGGTTGAATGCATTGGGGATCTACAAGGGGATTCATAGAATTCATAGAAATTTTATATGTTCTCCACGACATTGCCTTGTGATCTTTCCTAGTAACGCCCTCTTAACCCCAAAAAATCAAACAGCGAAGCGACTAGACTTACAACCAACTAATTGAATTTATAGTCTAAAGTACAAAAGTTCTTGGATTATAGAATCAAAGATCACATACAGATCGTTCGATTGGATTCTCAGATAATCTTAGTTTTCCCCAGCAACGCTCAAAAAATCAATCAGCGTAGAGATTAAAGCTTATCAGAGTCAACTAACTAATTGAATTTGTAATCTAAAGTACAGATGTGCTTGGATTATATTATACAGATCGTTCGATTGGATTCTCAGATAATCTTAGTTTTCCCCAGGAACTCTCAAAAAATCAATCAGCGTAGAGATTAAAGCTTATCAGAGTCATCTAACTAATTGAATTTGTAATCTAAAGTACAGAAGTGCTTGGATTATAGGGTCACAGATCGTTTATAGATTATATAGATCCATTCCTATCGCACAAAAACGATCTATAATATTTCATAGGTCGGTGTTTGGAGATTAAAGAGCCTTATGCAGGAGGGGGTCGGAATGAAAGGAAAAACGATCTAGACATTGACGCCTCTCAAGATTCCTTAACTCAATCTTAATTTGCCCTTTCTTCATAGTTTACGATCCTTAGTTTCGTTAGGTTGCTGGAGAGTTTTAAAGTTTCAAGAATCTAACACACGCGACGGCTTTTCTTACGGGTCTTCGGGTTGGGTGAGGAATCGTTAAGAAGCCTTTGTTATGGGAATTTAACTGGGACTGCCTGGGAACTCATTCATAAGCGTCGTTATGGAGAGTTTCGGAGATGGGGAATCTCTTAAAATAGAATTATTTATAGGCCCATAGACGATCTTTAATGGGCCAGCAATTTGAGGCTATCAAGAAGCCACCATCGCTTCAACTTTCCCGTTTGCATAACCTGATCCGCCGACCGCCTCGCGTAGGCTTATTCTATGAATCTTAAGTGTCCCCTGGGCTGGGGAGGGTTTACTTTCGCTTCGGCCAGGCCCCGTCGAGTTCGATTTGAATCGACAAATGGAATTAAACTTCTGGGCCAAGCAATCAATTGGAAATTTGCATGTCGTCGCCTCCGGAGAGTCTGAGAAACCTGTCGCCCCGGGCTGGGGCTGTGGGTCGGCGGACTTTCGCGCCGGAATGCGATTGGCATGCGGACGGACAGTCGGCCGTTGGTTTCTCTGCTGCTGTCACTTTGGAATGCCCCAGCGACACCCACTAAATTGGTCGAGGTCAGCGGCAGCGGCGATTGCGTCGTTGCCAGCGGTTGACAAAGTGCAGAGTTTTTTTGAATTACACGCCGCTTGGCATTTTAATGATGCTCCCCCCCGCATTCACCGTAATTTCTTTGATATCGACACTTGTTGAGTTCGCTGTCCAACTGTCTAACCGTCCGACTGACGTGATTATTGAGCAACTGAGCGACGCATGCCTTTCCGCCCCGTCACTGTCGGCCGTCGGCTGTCGGCTGGGCCATATAATTTCCTGATCTAACGTGTTGATTGCAGTGGTCCGGCTGTCTGCTAAATTGCATGAATTTGGATTTCTAATTCATGGTAATTAGCCGGAGAACCTAATCAAGCGCCAGGCGAACGTCGGACCCGCCCGACCGACCACCTGCCGTCAAAATCATTGCCAGGGGCGGCCCGGGCCGAGTGCCCTGCGAATTTTCTGTCAAACTCCCCAAGCTAACTTTCTGTCTCCCACTTGCAGTCAGTCACCTCAATCAGCAGAGATTGAACAGCCCGAGATTCGAATAAAATTGGAAATCTTATAAAAAAATAAACAAGCAAACTAAAAACACAAAATGGCTTTGCTCTTGCAAGATGCCTACGCCTGGTACAGAGACTTCATAGACAACAAGAGCGGTGAGTAAATAAAGAAATTCCCAACCACTTGAACCACTAAAGGCGGCTCCCTTGCAGATCCTCGGGTGAAGGACTTCTTTCTGCTGTCGTCGCCGGTGCCCACGCTGGCCCTGTGCATTTTCTATGCCTACTTCAGCAAGTCCTTGGGCCCGCGGCTCATGGCCAACCGCAAGCCCATGGACCTGCGCAAGGTGCTAGTCTACTACAATGCCATACAGACCGTCTTCAGTGCGTGGATCTTCTATGAGGTGAGACTGCCCAACTCACCAACTGTCCAACCTCAAACTGAATTCTCTTCTCTCTCAGTACTTAATGAGCGGCTGGTGGGGCCACTACAGCTTGAAATGCCAGCCGGTGGACTACGGCAACAGTCCTTTGGCCCTGCGTGTAAGTTTTCTGAGCTTCCTTTGAGTGCCCATCGCTGAGTTTCTTGTGTTTTTTTTTGTAGATGGTGAACATTTGCTTTTGGTATTACATCTCCAAGTTCACGGAGTTCTTTGACACGCTCTTCTTCATCCTGCGCAAGAAGAACGAGCACGTTTCCACCCTCCATGTCATCCATCACGGCTGCATGCCCTTCTCCGTCTGGATGGGCCTCAAGTTTGCCCCGGGTAAGTCCACCCAGCCACCCCCTTCCAGACCTTTCTTCAAAGCTTTTCTTGTGTTTGTTAGGCGGTCACAGCACCTTCTTCGCCCTGCTCAACTCGTTCGTGCACATTGTGATGTATTTCTACTACATGATCGCGGCCATGGGACCCAAGTACCAGAAGTACATCTGGTGGAAGAAGTACCTCACCTCCTTCCAGATGGTAAGAACTTAGAGAGCTTACTGAATTGGAGATATTTAAAGTTGTGTGATCCTTTCAGGTGCAATTCGTGGCGATCTTTACGCATCAGTTCCAGCTGCTGTTCAGGGAGTGCGACTACCCCAAGGGCTTCATGGTGTGGATTGGATTGCATGGCGTTATGTTCCTATTTCTGTTCTCGGACTTCTACAAGGCCAAATATCTGAGCGTGCAGCGCCGACGCCGGGCCAAGGCCGCGGTCAATGGCCATGCCAATGGCGTCCATGCCAACGGCTCGGCCAAGCATCTCGGCGGCGGTGATGCTGCCCCGCTCACCAATGGCAACAAAGGTGCCTGCATGGTGAGTCCAAAAACTACCGCGCAGTTTCCAACTATCAGGCGTGGCACGGGGGCGGCTAAGCAAACAAAATCGCGGGCGGCGTATCAACTTGAAAATTCTACCTGCCAAAGTTAAACACCCGTTCAGGGTTTGGGGCGTTGCTCGGGCTTTTCAATTAGCATTCAAGTGCGAAACCGGATGCCGTAGTTCCCCCAACTAATCGCCGCCTTTTCCCCCCACAGCCCGTTCTGGAGGACGAGTACGTGAAGAGCAACGGCCATGGCAACGGATTCGGCGACGGCCTCCTCTCCACCAACGATGCCATCTTGAATCCCGACAGCAGTAGCTCTAGTCTGCATCAGCGCAAAGTCAAATAACTACTACTAAGTCTACCTAAAATGATATTCATAATGGTTTAGTCTAAGTCTAGCGAGTAAGGAGAGAGCAGGAGGCGGTGCAGGACGAGTGGAGCGACGCGCGGCGACAGCAGCGAGACAAACCGGCAACTACCATCACTACAAATCGCACGATTCGGCGATTTGTGTATAAAATAATTTATTTAGGTTCGGAGAGAAGCACACACCACACACACCGAGCGTAACCTGCAACAAGATTCCCCCCCACACCTAACGCCCTGACTTTTAAGCTAAGGAAACTCCTCGCTCACTCACACACACACACAAGCACACACAAGAGAACCAACTGGGATACTTTTTATAAACGTATATCGTATATATGGATTATATATACAGAGAATCGGGAAAAACAAGAACAAATACTTCTGTACTTTTTACTCTTTGTATACAAAACGAAAGCAACTCTGCATTTCTCTCGAGATTCCTTGTTGATGATGAAAAATGTTCCCCCCACCCCTTCCCAATCCAAAAACAAAAAACACCTCTAGTTTGTAATATTTTTTAAATGGCAAGTAAAGCAAATCCAAAAACCCCAAAACCGCAAACGCTCTACTTTAAAGGACCAAACAACCTGTAAAAATCCCTCAGAGAATCTCGAGTTTCTAGAGAGAGAGAGAGATGATGAACTTTGTAGTTAGCTAGGAATTTGGAGAGTTACTAGAGATTAAGTTGAGCAAATGGGAGCAAAAATTGTATAAACACTGTTGACAATCACGGCCAGGGTTGCCAGGCAACTAACGGGTTTCTCGTCTTAATCGGCTTTTGTGTTTGTTTTTTTTTATTCTTGTTAAATGTTAATTGTTTTTGAGAAAGAGTTTAACGAAAAAGGATCTTGGATGGGTTTTCTTTGTTAAGTTGGTTTAATCTGACAAGTTCAAAACGGCATAAACGCGTCTATACAAACGTACATATAATGATATAAATATATATACACACCTCTATATAGAGTATATATTATGAGAAATGTTTACAAAGCTTATTAATTTATATACAAAAATTCAAATTAAACAACTCAAAATTATTGAAGAAATCCAAAAACCAGAGTTTCTCTTTTCTTGGGAACGAAGTTGGGGTCGCTGGGCCGGAGGGTTGGGCGTAAATTTTCGCAGCATAGTTTTAGGCTGCTGCTGGTTCGAAGGGCCTGGGAACACTTATTGGGGAGACTACGGAAGGCCGACTATGTGAGTTCTCTTTTTGGCAATCCTGAGTTCCCTCGGTTTGACTTTTGGTCCTCTTGTTTCACGTTTCGTTGGAAAGTTAACCACTCGTTAATTTCGCCATTCACTGGATTATTTCATCAGTTACATGGCCGAATGGGCATGACGGGGGCACCTTCGATCCCGAAACCCTCGAGTGTCGTCGTTGGCGTCGCCGTCCCAACTTGTAATTTTCCTCTGGAGATCCGCTAATAGCCCCGCCCCGGAGGCTCTGAATTAATATGCAGTTAAGTTTGCATATTAAAAATCTTTCCCTAAACCAGCTAATTAAAAACAATCACAATGTGGCCGGCTGGGCGGGGGAAAGTCTGGCCAAGGTCGCGCTGGGTGGGTGCATCGAACGTGTGGAGAGGCTGCCACGATTTGCAACACGTCGACTAATTACTGGCAAATAGGCCCCTTGGACCGGCCCAATTGCGCGAGCGGCTGGCCGGCCGCTTGACCTTGGGCGAAGGGCAGGCGCGTCTCTGGTGTTTGCGTTGGGCAAATGGGACGCGTGCGCGCCGTCCTCCTCGCTCATAATTCCCACAACAAACACTCAAATGCGCGAATGCGCCGAATGGGGTAGGCTTGAACTTCAGTCCTGGTCAACGACGACATGAGCCGGAGAATGTTTACCGCCGTACTTTTGGGCCAAAGGCTACCGACGCGTCGGCGTCAGCGGCGACGTTGACTGCAGCGCAATTGCATTGCCAGAAGCTTTTGAAGTTTAGCTGGGATCGAGCCGCGCGAGCTTTGGGCTGCGCTCGGTCGGCGCTGGTCTAGTCCGTCGCTGGTCTGCTGCCGGCCCGGGCCCGTTTAATCGACTGCACAGAGCCGCTGGCCGCTCAGTTTCATTCAGAAGTTGATCGCGTGCTAATCGCCGTCCAAACTCTTCTAGTGGCAGTTGTTGTTGTTGTCGTGGTTGTTGTCGCGTTGCGAAAATCCAAGTGATCTGGAGGAGTTGGACTGAGTTTGCCAATCCTGTAGAGCTGGCTAGTTGGTGAGTTTGCTTTGTTCTTATTTGTTTTTTTGCGTGTTCTTCTTTGGCTAGGGTTGTTGCTTTTTGGTGTTCAATTTCTGACAGTTCGAGGTGGGGCGGCAACTCTGGGCTGACAATTGCAAAATAAATTCACACAATCATACAACGGACCGCCGCCAGGCGTCGACACAGAAAAACACCGAAAATAATATAAAAGGAAACAAACAAAAATACAGACAATCGGATTTAGTTTATTTCAGCGGCGCTGCAGACCGAGAATTTCCGATCCGCTGCAGTTGAAGTTTAAAATTTTTCAAGTGTTTTTGCGGTCCGCGTAATTTTTCGATTTATTTCTTTGTGTTTTTGGTGTTGGCGTTCGAAATTTCCCAATCGCGCTTGACTGGTTGCCACTGGCCAACTTAACGGTTCTCGGGCGCTGCTGCCATAACCACTCTCAGCGCCCGCCAGGTATTTATGCTAATTTTTTACCCCCCCGGGCCCCCTCCCCGACCCACTCACGATAAATTTATCGATGCCGCCAACTGTGCGCGCCGATCAGCTGATTTCTGTTTACATTCCGGATCCTGCCTTCCACGCAATTGAAAGTGCAAATTGCACTCAAATTACTTGCGATTTTTGCTGTTAGGCGTGAGCAACTTGGAACGCCCTTTTTGCACGCTCTCACCTGTTAATATCGCTGCCCTTCAATTAGCACTCGTTCGCCCAATCGACGGGAATGGTAATTGCATAAAAAGTACCCCAGGCCGAAGAGCCTTGGACTTGACTTCCCCTGACGTCAGCAACTGGCCAGCGATGCCGGTCTCACCGTCCTTTGTGTCTCGTTCTCATGTTAATTGCCCGCCTCACTGGAGATTGTAAACCACTTTTGAAACAACTTTCAAAGAATAGCAATTACATTGCCAGTCGGTTAAGTGGTCAGGCTATCGAATTGTGATGCGTCTGCCGGTCAAGTGAATCCCTGGGACGGAGCGCTTGACTTCCGTGTTGTCCAGTCGACTGGGCCCTAAATTTTCCATTGTGGAATTCCCCCTTCGTTCTGATTGATCGGAACTCGTCACTTTCCTTGGGCTGGGCCGAGATTAATTCGCATAATTTAAGATGCCCATTTACCTTGGCGAGGATTTTTGGGTTCTCGGAATGCCACTCACGTCGTCTTCGCAGTTCAAGTGAATTTACAAACTGGCGTTTGATCGCACCTGAAGATCCGCCCGGTCAATGTGCCTAAGTTGGCTCCATCAACGGGGAGGAGCGTTTGTTAGTTTTTTTCGCGTTTTTCTATAAATAAAATCAAACGCACGCGCGGCAAGAACAGGATTCTGTTTGTGGCCAAAAAGGGCTACCGGGGGCGGGCCAATTTCTGCTGCTAATTGGTAAACAAAACACATGCCCGTCGTCTCTGCCTGGCCAAACTTGGCTAAGCAAATAGAATGGCCCGATTCAGCCAGCGAACGGAGCACGAAAAAACCGCCCAGTGGCTCTCAAACTGTACAGTTACGAAGAGCCGGCTCGCTGGCTCTCAAACTGTAAGCGCAAGAGCCGGCCCGTTTGTCTCGCTGGTGTGTCTGTCCGTCTGTCCGTTTACTCGCGAATTGAAAGTTGAACGATGACAAAACAAAATCCAAACTGTCACCGTGCGTCTCGCGGTCGGTGGGTGGGTGAACTTTGGCCTTGGCTTTGCCTTAGCTTTGATCAGCTGGTTTCTCCGTCTGTCCAACTGCCCAACTCTCTGCCATGACTAATAAAAAGAATTAACAGACTTTTGTTCAGCCACTCGAAACAACAACAACAACAACCGCATCTGGCGTCATCAAAGTGGAAAGATTCCAAATCCACAGCCCGCCGCCGCCAAGTGGGGGCGGCGGTTGGGCGGGCCGGCAATTGAGTGAGTCTAGGAAATCGAGTGGCCACCGGGGTTCTCCGAGCGAGTGAGCTGCCTGTTAATTGCCGTGTTTAGTGGCAACAACAACAACAACAACACCTGCGAAATCCCACAAATCGTCGACAGGCGCGCGAACAACAAACGAGTCCGCGGGTCAGCCCCGGGGGTTGGGGGTGGGGAAAGATTGCAAAATAAGCGCAGATTGCCTGGTCGGTTATTAAGGAAAGAAAATTTCCATGTCTGCAATGTTTTAATCGCCGTTTAAGCCACTTAAGCCCGGCTAACTCGCGACGACAGCCTTGCTTAATTAAGGAAACTTACGCAGGAGGGGGCGAGGGGTGGGGGGAGGTCTGCCAATGTTTGCATGTCAAATGATTTCCGTTTAAATTTTATTTGCCTCGGAATTGCATTCGCTGTAAACACTTCAGCATTAATTCATTTGCCTAACCTCCCCCACCCCTCAGAAAGAGGAGTGTTGGTCCGGGCAGGGGGTGGCGGGGATTAGAACTACGCACGCGTCATTGAGTGAATCTTCCGTCCCACGGGGGCGACATTGAGAATTTCACAGACCTTCAGTTTGTGGTCGGTAATTCGTTTTAATGAGCATTTGAAGATCTTTGGCATTGAGCAGGCGGCAAAGATGAAGATCCAGCCCCGCCCCCACCTCCTGCGCGTACGCGACGTTGATTAAGTTGTCAAAAACCACCAGCAACAACAACAACGGCAACACTGCCAACAAAGCGAGCAAATTGTTTTGTTGGCCCGCTTGGCAGTCGTTTGTGGTTTGGGTAAATTTGAATGCGCCAGCCAACCAACCGAACGAGCGACCCTCGCCCGCTCATTCTTCCCTCGGTTGTGTGCATTTATCATTTTGGCCGAGCTGCTGTCGCCGTGGTTGATTTGTGCGCGGTGTCCTTCGGCTGCCCCCGTCCCATCTCCCAGCCAAGGTCGCTCCATCTGAAGACTGAAAAATGTGCCCCAATTCAGGGCAGCGCGTCGCCAACAGTTGGCAGGTCTTCCAGTCTCACAAATCAGAGTAGGAATCAGCATCCTTGAGCGTAGCTTCTTCTGTCTTTAATCTTAATGACCTAATCAAATAATCGGAGAAGGTCCTCCAACTTATCCATAGGTTCGCCTAAAGAACGGAGAGTCCTGCTCTTCCAGTCGTAGATATTTTTTTCCTCTAGTCTTCTTGGGGATCTCTTATAATCTTCCGTCTTTAATCCTCAAGTTCGTTAAAGATCTGTAAGCGATTTGAAGCCAGCTTCTTCTCTCTTTAATCTTAAACACCTAATCAAAAAATCGCTTTCTTCTCCTGCAACTTTCCCATGGGATCGTCTAAAGAACGGAGAGTCCGGCTCTTTAATTCTTGGATCCCTTAGATATCAACAATCATTCAGTCGTAGAACTTTGGCTTGGGGAACTCTTATAATCTGTTGTCTTAAATCCTCAAGTTTCCTTAAGATCTGTAAACTATTTGAAGCCAGCTTCCTTCTGCCTTTAATCTTGAGACTAAATCGACCATAAGTCGTCTTTTTAATCTTTGGATTTCAATCTTCCAGCTGCCGAACTTTGTCTTTTTCAGCTGGTGGGGCATGAACGCAATTCGTATGATCTTTGGGGGTCTTGTGTCTTTAATCCTCAAGTTCGCTTAAGATCTGTAAACATTCGAAGCCATCTGCTTCTGTCTTTAATCTTAAGCACTCAAGAGACTGAAAAGACCATCAAACGTCTTTTATTTTCGACTTTCAATCAAACAATCGCCTCCTCCTGCTTATATAGCTTTGTAACTAGGATATTTTTAAATATGGAAAGTCGTGTCTTTAATCTTTGGATTCCTTAGACATCAACAAACCTCCAGCTGCAGAATTCTTTAGAACTTTGCTTTCTCTTTCGTTCTTGGGGGTTTAAATGCATTTCTTATGATTTCTAGCGATTCTTTTGTCTTTAATCCCCAAGTTCGCTTTAGATTTGCAAACTATTTGAGTTATCTCGGAGCTGCCATTGATTCCTCAATTAAATTGCCGGACAATTAAGATTCCTCGGCGTTGACATTTATTGATTAACTTCTGTTTGATTTATGACGATAATTAAAATAGTTCGACTGCAATTCCCTGTCCCGTAATTTGTGAGGCAAATTGCCGGTCGCCTCGATCAGCTTTAATTCCATATTATTTCGCCATTCATCACCCATACCCTCCAATTTCGTAGAGCCTCTAATTGCGCCTTCCCGGACAACAGGTCCGTCCGCCCCACGCGGCTGGATTCTGGGCCGGCACGAGCCGTGAGCAGAGCCCGTGGAACCCGTTTGGAATCCACGAGGTAGGCTTTTTTGGCCTTGTCTTCGCCCAATTCGAAAGCACGTGATTTGCATAATAGAAATCCCATATATCAAAGGCACTCCGATTGGCGATCTGAAAAACTGCCCATAACACCGGCTGCCCCCACTAAAAATAGACTCCAAAAGTTGCCCCAAAAATGGTAATCGTGCAGAGCATCGGGGGGCCCAGTTTATTTATAGACAACGTCTTAGGGCAGGTTTGCAAATCGAGGGGCTTATGAACCTATGAATTCCGATCACCGATCGGCGATCATTGATTTCATAAGCAGAGACCTTCAGCGGGTGTACGTGTGGCTGGGCACGGGACTCCCTGGCTCCTTAGACAGCAACTAACCAGATTCTACTGGATTCTCGGCGGCTTCTTCAATCAGCTGGCCGATCTTGAATCGATTTATGGATCCAAAGACCTTCAGACTTACACAAGCGGCTGGAAGAGCGTGAATGCCGCGCGTGCGTGGCGGAGTTCCCTAAATAGATGAGCAGATTGTCAAATGAACTCAGAGAACTTTGAGATCATTTAGCTGCGATTCTGCTTTTTCTAAAGAGTCTTCGAAGGCCAAAGTTCTCTCCCAACAGCTGATGTTTTGTTTAGGGTTCCCCCGCTTTCTGCAAGCAGCGCGTGCGTGGCCATTTGCGGAGTTCTCTGAATAGATGAGCAGATTGCCAAATATATACTTAGAGAACTTTGAGATCTTTGCTTGTTCTTTCAAGAGTCTTCAAAGGCCTAAGTTCTCTCCCATCAGCTGATGTTTTGGGGCTCACACGGGCCATCGGTTGCGATCCCCTGCTTTCTAAAAGACGCGCGTGCGTGGGCAGTTGCGGAGTTTCTTAAATAATTGAGTAGATTTCTGAATAAACTCAGGGAACTCAGAGATTTCTGCTCGTTCTTTTAGGAGTCTCTGAAGGCCTAAGTTCTCCCCCATCAACTGATATTTTGGGGCTCAGATGGGCCATCAGTCGGGCTTAGGGGATCCCCGCTTTCTAAAATGTCCGCATTTACATAATTTCAGAAAGGTCTGAGGAACTTTTAAGAGGCTTCATTAGGCACAGAAAATCATCAGATCTCTAAACATTTTGGAGCTCTCTAAACTGTTTGAAGATCTGTGGGCTTCTTTGAGATCCAGAATAAGATGATTTAAGACTCCTGACTTTTTTAAGATCTCCGATCCAAAAGCCTCTTTATAAATTCTCTTAGTCTTTTCAAACCGCTAATGATTTGGGAAATTCTCAGAGTTCCCTTTGTTTTGCTTTGTAGTCCTTAAATCGAAAGTCTTGTAGTCTTGTACAGGTGATTTCCGCATGTGGCTGCTTGGTACTCACCATCTGTGCGGTGGGATCGCTTAAGTTTCCTTAATAGCTCATAAAACCACTTGATTGTGTTTTTGTTGACTGTCGTCAAAAATTTAATTGAAATTCTCACACCGAGCCCAAAAATGAAATAGAGAAATATTTCCATGGGATTGCACGCCGTCACTTCCCCATTCCCCAACTGCTCGATTGCCCGACTGACAGACTGACAGACGGACAGACCAACGGACGGATTGTTGTTTTATTATTACCAGTTTAGACTATTTAGATAGTCAATCCGACAACAACTGTGGGCGTTGCTTTGAAAGGTTAAGTAGCCCGCCCCGCCCCCCGCCCCTGTCATCTGCCGCCCCTCCTCGCCCCTGGGCTTTTATTTGTTTGCCAATTTCAAAATCGTAACGCTCGAGTGAACTTCAAATTTTTGTTGTCCGACGCGATGCTCTCCTCATTTGGCCCCGCATTTCTGGCCGCATCCGTGGCCGCGGCCTGGGCGTGGCATCTCTCAATTCCCATTGTGTAGTTCGGCGGCGCGGGAAGACTTGGATTTTTGGCCAAATTTCACACGTTAGCCGAGAACCAGCAAATATTTGATAAGTTTGCGGCCAACGCTCTGGCCGGCCAGGCCCGAGGTTATCATTGGGAAAGCCGCCCGCCGTCGGCGTTGTCAACGCCGTTGAACTTGCGGCCCCCCAAACGTGCCACGACCGTTGGACATGTCCGCCCGGCTTGATGGCGGCGCTCTTGGCCCAAATCAAAGGCAGGCCTCGTTACGCGGAGGCCTCAGCTGGCCAATTTGGTAAACGCTTCAAACAGAAATCAGGTGAGGGAGATCTGGGAAATCTCATTGCAGCTTTGGGACTTTAATGAACGACTTTATTTGGCTTAATGATCGAGGGAATCTCTGGCAAAACAAAAGTGAAAGTTGGAAACCTCAGAGGGAATTTGGTTCTTCGTCTATGGAAGCTTGAGGGTGCTGACAAAGAGAGAATTCAAAGCCTAAATGCCATCTAAGTTAATTAGTTAAGAGCTTCTATAATTATTCTTATGGGAGGGTTTTTTCGAGGCTCCTTAAGACTCTTCAACTTATAGAGTCTGTGGTTTTAATTTGACTATAAGTATCTCTAAAAGCAGCCTAAATAATCGGAGGCTATACTTAGATTACAAAGCTTTAAAGATCCCATAATATGACTTGTCTTATTCGTGAATGTTGGTAACTCCTCAGACTCTCTTAATCTTTATAATCGTATGCCCTTCTCCGAAGAACAGGAACTGTATATTCTTGACTCTTCGAAGCAATCACTAACCAACTTATCCTATTTCCTATAGAAGAGATTTAGCTGAAGACTTTCTCATTTCCCTAAAGCCAAAGAAACTCTGCTAAGCGGCTGCCAAGCCCACCAAACCTTCTCTTCTCTTGGTATTCCTTCAAATTCTAGATTAGAACTCGGAATCGATTTGTCCCACCACCAAACTTTCTTTAAGGTTGGCTGTCCCTGAAACCCAATTAGTGGTCAATTTCCCTTGGATGATACGAATCTTTAATCTTTGTATTCTCTGCAATTATAGATAAGGAATCAGTACCGAGTCGTTCCTCCACCAAACCCTTTCTTGGTGGCCAATATCCATTTGATTATGCGGCTCTTTTAACCTTGTATTCCCTGAAATCCCAGATAGCAAATAGGTATCGATTCGTCCCACTACTAAAGCCTCTCTTGGTGGCCAATTTCCTTCTGATTGTACCGCTCTTTCCTTGAGATCCTCTCCCTTCACTAAACCCTCTCCCTCCCCTACCGATCGTACGCCTCTTTAAAGCTCGCATTCCCTGAAATCCTAGATAAGAAACCGGTGTTTTTAACTTACGTTTCGACGGGGCGTCTTTTTTCACTTTTGCTTTTCACAGACTCTTGGGGTCTGAAGATCGTATCGTAATCAGTGGCTGTTGCCGCCTGATGGGCGTTGGGTAATCTTGGCCATTTGGGATTTGAAAGTTTTTCTTCCAAATTAGAAAACGGAAAAGCGGCTGTCAATTTAATTTAAACGAACCGCTTTATGAGAGAGCCCGACAAGAGAGTCTGGCGGGGTTTCCGATTTCGTTTGTGACACAATCGCCCCCCCAACCCCCGCACACCTTGGCCAATGGCCGACGGACTGGGCTAGAATGGCAACCACACGAAGCCACCGGCAGCGCCGGCAACCACAGGCATTTCAACAGCTGGCGAACAATTGAATTTGAAATTTTAGTTGGCTTTGCTTTTGTTTTTTGGCCGTTGGTAATTCGATTTGGCCACACGCAGCCGTCGACTGCAGGGGGCGGGGCAGGCGCGTGGGCGGCCCGTCGACGCTGCCGCCCTTGACTCAATTCGCCGGCGCGGCCATTGAAAGCGAAATCGCTGCGCATGCGCAGAATTCCGAGTGGGCCTGCCGGTCGGCTGGGCTCAGCACTGGACTTCAAATAATTACAGGCATCTCTGCAAATTAAACCAATTTTAATTGCCACTCCGCCGCGGCTGCAGTGGGGCAACCGCTGGCCCCATTCCCCGGGTTGCCCGATCGGCTGCTGGTCCCCCGTCCGGGGCAGCGGCTGATAATGGGATTTCATTTACGAAATTTATTAATCGATTTATATGCATTGGCTGCTGTTGGCCAAATACCAAAAAACACACACAAACAGGCCAACCAACGCCGACGTCGACTGCGGCAGCGGCAGCGGCAGCGACGGGCGACGACATCCACTTGACGCACCCGTGGGGGTTTTTTTTGTTGTTGTTTTTACAGTTTGTTTGTGTGCGTTTGGCGCGTCGTCGTCGTAACTTTGAAATCATTCAAGGTGAGATGTAAATTTGGCTGCCTTTTTTCTGTGTGATTAACCGTTAGCCATTTGTATGGAGCGGGGGGCATTGTGATGACATCGAACACACAACCCACACACACACACACACACGCGAACATACACCTGTGTAAAGAATCGCTGGTTGTACCCTGCACTTGATACCCCTTCCCCCGTGGGGTGTTTGCGCATGCGCATGGATTTTTAATTGGCTTCGATTTCGTCCCAATGTGCGGAGGTTTTTATTTGCCCACAATTAATCCATGACCACGGCGGCCTTTGCCCGTCTTTCTGACGTCGTTACGTCGATTGGGTAATAAACCCAAAAACCCATCAACTCGCAGGTGAAAGAGCCCAAGGGGAAGGGGTACAGGCAAAGCGAAAGTCACTTTCAAGGGGAGATTTTGATTTCATCTTGGGAAAACTGTTGGGAAATCCGGCATTGTCAACATAAGGGATCTTCCGATTCATCTATGAGGAATTTTAAGTACTATAAAGTCTTCAGATCAGCGAGGGGTACTGAGGAATTTTTGGGGTATAATTTAGAGGTAAAGAAGGAGGAACTTTTTACCTAAATAGTTTGCTTATGTTTCTCAAGTTTCTTTGAACCTCTACAAAGCATTTTCTTACGGGGAATTTTGGGTATTATATAGTCTTCAGATCTTTTAAATTAGCGAGGGGTATTAGGGCATTTTTGGGGTATGATTTGGAGGTTAAGAAGGAGGCATTTTGTACCCTTAAAGTTGGCTTATATTCCCCAGCTTTCCTAAGAGATCGAAAGCGTTTTCTTATGGGGAGTTTTGGGTATTATAAAGGTCTTTTTAATGATCGAAGGGTACCAATTCTTCTGGAATAACTTAGAGGTAAAGCAGGAGGAGTTTGCTTGCTTTAAAGTTTGCTTGAATTCCTGAGATTTCTTATAGAGATTGGGCATGCATCCTTCTTCATAGACAAGCTTATAAGCTATCCAAATTCCTGGATATAATTCCAAGAGATTCCATACCATTGATTCCGTTCAAAGAATAACGAGAACCCCTAACTTTTACCCTCCTTTTCTCAGATCCCTGACAAGCTGAACTCCATCCTGAGCCTTGAAATCAAGTCCTTGGTTTCTGTTAAACTCTATTAATAACCCAGTTAGTTGGCCGTTAAATGCAATTACTTGTGGATGGTGAGTGCAATTTTCGTGTGGCTAAGCGATTGCCCGGTTGGCTAACTTGCTGGTGTCCTTTAACTCCCTTGGGGTCCTTGCGTTGAGGTTGGGCAGTCGCTGAGCCCGGGCCGAATCATTTCCGGTTCATTTCCGCGTCTGCCCAGCGAGGCCATACAAAGGGCACGGCCAGCGCCGACAAACAACCAACACGCCCCGAAATCAACTGATCCATGTCCTGGCCGCCCCCCACCCCAGCCAACCCTGGCTAGGGTGGCCAACAGACCCTTAACAGAGTTGCCCTAACAGCCAGGGATGACATAATACCAGTCGAGCGACGGCAGCGGCGTCGTCACCTCAGCCGAACACGTACAGCTCCAGACGGCGGACTACTGACACATTTGGCGGCATTCGGGTGGGCTGAGTGGTGGCTGCGGGAACGGCGACAACCCTCGGCCAGCGTATCCAATGGATACCAAAAGCGCAACCGACAAAGAGAGCGCCGCTCGCTGTTATCACGGGAGAGCCAAATTTACAGCCGGTATTTTGCGAAATGCTCGGTCAGCCCAAGGGGCCGCCGAATGGCTGAATGTATCTGTCGAGAGAGCGGGAGAGCCGGAGAGAGAGAGAGTCGGCGCGGGCCTGCCTGCGTGACGCAACATTCGAGATGTGTGGCAAATGTGCGGCGGCTGCTGCTTCTTCTTGGTGCGCGGCCGCTGCTTCTTCTTCATGGGATATACGAAAAGATACAGATACAGCGCCACCTACGGATACACACGCTCTCCCCCGGCCGCTCTCGCGGCTCTCTCTGGGCTGGCGGGCCGGCTGGTTGAGGGTTCGCCTGCTCTTCAGTTCAGCCGTCCAGCTCAGTTTGAATTTCGCTTTTGGATTGTGTCTACTCGTCTGGCGGTGCGTCTCCTGTGAATCCAAAAAAAAGAAAAAAAAAAACAGAATTCCAATTATCAAAAAAACAATTTTCTAAATTTCCCCCAGCCTCTACGGTTAGTAGTCCGGCGGTTTTTCCCCTGCCTCACTCTGTCGGCCGGTTGCAAATTCGTAAACCGCCGCGTGCCTCGCGTTGCCCTGCCGCCGCGTGTTGTGGCCGCCGCGCAGCTGCCTACGAAAGTATCTCGAAGATACACGTCGCGAAATGACGGCAAACAAACTGCTAAACGGCAGCACCAACAGCGGCTTTCAAGTGTCGGTTTCCGCCTTCAATTGTACACACACGGATTCTATGATTGCCCGGGGGGGCGAGTGGGGGGCTCGATAAATCAACTTGCCGCCTCGGTTAGCTGCACTTGGCAGTCTCGGCCGTGCCCTCAATTGGCCTCTAACCGGCCGCCTTTCCACTTTAATTGACCCAAAGTAGACACGAGAGGCGGACAGACCGACAGACAGACGGACTCTTGTCACATTTGTTGCACCTTTCGGCTGGCCAGTTATCAACGCCCCAAAAGCGATTAGGCCAAGCAATTAATCAAAAAAAAAACGTAGATAAGCGAAGACCGAAAATCTCACCAGCTCCCCGTCTCCCCCCCTGGCCATCTGTCCGCTGGGCCACCACGCGGTGTGTGCGGCGCTGGGAAGACGATATGACATAATTCCACGACAGTCGGTCGGTCGGTGGGTCGCTCGTCGGCTGGGTTGGTTTGGGTTGGGTTCGGTTGGTCTGGGTTGGTACTAACCACCCCACGAGTCGCTCCCTGTTTACTCACTCGCGTGAGGCTCTCTGCGCGCTCTTCCCGAAGAGAGAGCGCGGCGGGCGAGCAGAGCGGACGGCGGCAGTGCAGCAGCATTGACCCTTTCAACAAGTCAGCGAGTGCACTTGCGGAGCCAACAGTGCGTGCCTGTACTGCCAATTGATTGAGGGGGGAGGGGTGGGCGCGTTATCAAACCCAAGCAGGCCCGGCCCATTAAAATACCAATGGCTGAAAAGCTCGGTCGAGGGCGTTTTCAACTGCCCAACTGCCCAAGTGTGCAAGTGTAGCGACCCAAAAATTAGATTGTTGGGCAACAAATTGTCCAACTGTCCAATTCATAAACATTTTGACCATGAATTCGATTAAATGCAAAAGCCCAAAAACACCTCAACGTGAAATGGAAAAGGCCAAGAGAAAAGCCAGCAGCTCTGTCGGCGTCGGCGTCGCTGTCGGCTGCGTGTGTGCGCGTGTGTGAAATGCCGTAATAATTAATTGATCGGCAAGTGCGTGGCTTTTTGGTAGACGAAATCGAATCGAACGTCGACGGCGCCGCCAATGTTTTGGGAGTCACTTGCACCATCGCCGAAGCCAGCGGGCCAGCCAACTTGGCCGGTTGGCCAATTGGCCAAAAAGTGTGGCTTGCGCCACCCGGCCAACCTGTTGTTGTTGTTGCTGCCGGTGACTCAAAGAATTTCAATTGCTGTCAACGTCAACAGCGGCAGAGGCAGCGACGTCAGCGTCGGCATCGCTTTCGTTCCATTTCTCTGGCCATAAATTAAAATACACGAAAAATTAAACTAAACGAATTCCCACCTCAGCACAAAGCGATCGGCTCCCCTCGCCAATCAACGCCACCAACTGAACCCGCGGCAGCTGCGCCAGCGTCGCCGTCGGCGTCGCAGCCGCAAGCTTGGCTCGGCCTAAGTTAGTCGGTTGGGGCGTCGGGGCCGTTAGTCGTGCGTTGTTAGTCGCTGCCTGCGGTTTTGTCGTCGTCTGCAGCTGCCCGCGTTTTTTTCAACCGCCCGCTCTCAGCCGCTTTGCGTGTGCCGCTCTCGCGAGTGCCTGGTGATTGGTGCCTGGAAAGGACACCCTCCCCCCCGTTCCCGAGATCCATCCCTGGTGACCAGAATATGTGTGTGTATTTTATCCCCGATCGATCGCTCGGCAAGTCGAATTGGCGTGCTTAAAGTGCTTAAAGCGAGTTAGGGAGACTAACGGCATTACGACCTTAGGATAAGCATGACGCTCAGGATTATCCGTGGCTCGCTCTCGAAACGAAACGGCAAAACTTTTGAGATACCGAAACACGACGTCGGGAATTGGGCAATTCGTTTGTTTTTCATTTTATCGCTCAGAATTTTGGGTTCTTTTTTCGCCGATTTCTCAAAATTCCGCACATAAAGCAGCAATTTATTTTGTTTATGTTTATAGTTCTCGAACCAACAATTACCACCACCACCACAACCACCCCCAATTTATATAGCAGTTCTGGAAGCCACAGTTCATGAACAAAAGGTAATCCCAAAAAAACCTAATAATTCTGGAGTTATTTCGGTGAAGTGTGGATAAGTTTATCTTCAGATCTATTGAGATTTGAAAGGGAATGGGATAAAATTCGATAGGAGTGTTGATAAGTTTATCTGCAGATCTATTGAGATTTGAAAGGGAAGAGGATAAGACTTCCATCAACGATGTTTGGGGAAAGCTTCAAGAAACCCAAAGAGGAAAAAGGAAAGAGAGTTTATTTATTGATCTTAAGATCAGCGAACTCCTAATGAAGAGGTATTATAGGAAGTTAAAAAATCTCCGAGGTTTCTAAAAGTGTTATGGAGTTTCTTTTCATATCGAAGAATTCCCCTGAATCTTTCTCTAAGACGCCTGACTTTTGGGAACTTTGATTCTGTTATCATCGTTCTTCACCTTCTTTAATAATCTCTTGAGTTCTCCATCTGCCAAAGATCTCTTAAGAAACTTCTAAATTTAGCGTAACCGGAATATATTTGACTAAATTCACCTCCGTGATATAAATTCCTAAAGTTCCGACTAAGATAATCAGAATTTAGGTAAACATTGCGTGAGATTTTTCAGGGTTTTGTCCCGCCCCCACAAAACCTACTTCTGATCGCGGCGCGGCCCTGCTTTATAGGGTATTATATTTTTTGCCATCATGGCGATAATTTTCCACCGTTGACCCCAATAAAGGGAAGGCGACAGCGAAAAGGGGGTGGGGGGGAAGCACAGTTATCCAAATTTAGCCATGCGGGCCCTCGGCGGGTTTCGGTTTGGTTATCGCGTCGGTTTCGCTCTGTTCGATAACAAAAGTTTTACGCAATCGGACGATTTGAGTTTATTTGTCACAATTTGGCGAAATTTTAATTGCGCTTTTGCTCGATGACCAACAAAATTCACCCCCCCCCACCCCCAACACCAAAAAAAAAAAACAATTTGCGATGAGGGGAATTTTCGATCAATTTTTTTAGGGTCTTGTGGGTGTTTTTTTTTTTTGAGGAAATAAAGATTTGATGGGAAAGGTTAAGGAAATTAAGCTGAGGCGGCTGATTTAATGAGTAAGTTAAGGAAACTTAGCTCAGGCGGCTGATTTGATAAGAGAAATTAAGGAATCTTAGCTGAGGCGGCTGATTTGATGGCAAGAGTTAAGAAAACTAAGCTGAGGTTTGAGATTTGATTAGAAAAGTTAAGGAATCTTAGCTGAGGCGGCTGATTAGATGAAATAAATGATGGGAACTGAGATCAGGTGGCTGATTTGATGGGAACAGTTAAGGAAACTAAGCTGAGGTTTGAGATTTGATGAGATAAGTGAAGAAAACTTAGCAGATCTCGAGATTTAATTTTATTATTTTCGTGGTGAGACTTTTAATCGGTAGTTTGGGGAACTTTGTGGTTAAGGAAATTTAGCTGATTCTCAAGAATCTCAAGATTTGATTTTAATACTTTCATGGGTTCTTCTTTGGTGAGATTTTTAGTCCATAGTTTGTGGATCTTGAGATTTGAGTTTGACATTTTTGTGGGTTCTTCTTTGGTGAGATTTATAATCCGCAGTTTGGGGAACTTTATGGTTAAGAAAACTTTGCGGATCTTGAGATTTGAGCTTGACATTTTTGTGGGTTCTTCTTTGGTGAGATTTTTAATCCGTAGTTTGGGGAATTTTGTGGGTCAGATTTGAGAAATTGGAAACGCATTTAAAAACTTAAAATTCCTTTTCTGCGTTGACCTACTGAGGCCAGCGGCACGGGCCATTCATCTGAAGCGAAGCTCACTAATTTTAGTCGATTGTGAATTATGCAAAATCCGCGGCGATTTAATTATGAAGACCGCGAAATCGTTCGATTGCCGGCCGTCAAACTCGTTTCGAAAACCGTTAGACGAGGTGAGGAACCCAAAGCCCCGAAGATTTAGGCCAAGCCGCCGCCGGTTGCTGGGCAGAGACCGAAAAGTGCGGCTCGGATTTCCCGGAATCGCGGGGCTCGCGCGCGTGTCCTTTTTCCGTAAAGCGTAAAGCGCTTTTCACTGTTTTCCACCCTTTGGGGTAATTGTTGTTGGGTTTTCACGGACCCGCCCCACCGGCCTGGGCGGTGTAACGAAAATCCAAATATTTTGTCATTATTACCAAGTTTTTTCCCCCGCCCCCCGGGCCGTCTCTTTTTCTGTTGTTTGTTTGCTGGGCGAGTTTAAAGGAAAATCGATGGGAAATTGAAATGGTCTGGGGTGGGGGAGGGCAAAGCGCGCGTCCACAACTCAGTCCACAAATCGCACGTGACACCTCCGAACTATCGGGGCGTGGTGGTGGTGGTGGCGGTGGCGCCCCTCCCCCTCCCCCAGACACTGACATAATAACAACAACAACAACACTTGGCCACTCGGCAGCGCCTTTTCGGCGTCATTCATGGCGTGGTGGCCGCGTATTAAGCGTGTGTGTTTTTTTTGTCGGGTTACCGGGCGAAAGGCTCACGGGAGAGAGGAGTGGGGGCACTTGGCTCTTCGGGTGAGTCACGCGAGGAGACCGAAGCGCTCCGTTGGCCGCCCTGCCGCTCTCGCCGTTTCATTCAAGAAACCGAAATTCCCGGCCCGACCCGGCCAACTGGCTGGGTGTTTTTTTTTTTTGCGCAAAAGCGAAGAGAAACCCTAGCAAGAGTACACACAGTGTGTGTGCGGGGGGGTGGGGGTGGGGGTAACAGCCATCATCACGTGATTGTCCAAGTGGCGCCTGAACTGTCGCCGGCTGGCGATTGTTGGCCTGTGGGTGTCGCCTGCCAGCCTTCAAGTGCATTGTTGCTTCATGTTTTGCCCCACTGTGCGAGTGTGTGTGCGTGTGTGTGTGACACAACAGCCCTCGAAATCAGGTCAATGAAACAACAGCCAACATTTGGCACGGCTTAAAGTCGATGGGCATCGCTTTTCATTGGCTCTTCTTCGGTTGCCGCTGTCACCGCCACCGTCACCGTT
This sequence comes from Lissocephala sabroskyi, assembly GCA_037075105.1. NCBI lineage: Eukaryota > Metazoa > Arthropoda > Insecta > Diptera > Drosophilidae > Lissocephala > Lissocephala sabroskyi. Next base: position 2,340 of record JBAMCP010000152.1, on the reverse strand, counting down.
ACTGTCACCGTTACCGTGGCTGTTGCAATGCCTCAACTGACACCCCACTGTCCGTTTGTCCAAGTGTCGGCGGTGGGCCGGTGGGAGGGCGAATTGTTGCTGACAATTTGGTTTTGTTTGGGGGCCTCTACCCAACTGCCCAACTGTCCGTGGTGACTTTGAATTAGTTGAAGTTGGGCCGAGGCAACTGTACTCAATTATAAGCCGCTTTTCCACCCCCTCCCGGCCAGGAGACATTGACACTCCCAGCAACAAGCCAGGCGGCTGCCTGCCAAAGGACCTGTCCGCCCACAATTATGGCCATTGTGTGCGGTGGCTCGCCCGGTGGTTGGGGACGTTGGCCGGCCTTCGTCTTTGGCACGTAATTAGCGCGCGCACCTTAAACGCCGCCTGGCAGGGATTCACGGAGAGCGGAGTTCATGAATATTTACTAATGGCAGAAGACGTGACGGTTGACGCGGCGTATGCGTAATCTGCCGACGTTCATCTGCTGTCCTTGAACCTTGGGTTGGGTTACTCATACGTCCTGCTGACGTATGGGCGAGTCTATCGATTGGCCAGTTGGCAAAAAAGCCGCGGGAATTTGCCGCTGCTGACTCGACGGCCCGGCCAGTTTATTAACCTCATTCGGCCGGCGGACAGTTGTAAATCGGCAACGTGTTAATTAACCGCTTCACGTGATCCCCCAAACTAAACGTTGTATTGGTTTTTCTCTCTCTTGCAGTTTCTTTTAAACCGATCGAGTGGAAGTAAATGAACCGCTGGACCATTGAGCAGAAGCCTTAGCCGGTGCATCGAAGCCATCACCGCCAAAACGACAACCACCACCACCACCGCCACTAAGATTAGAAGCAACCACCGCCACAGACCACAGCATCCCCACAGAGCAACACAATGGCCTTAATTATGAAATACATCGACAGCATAAACAGATACATGGACTCACATAGTGGTAAGTGCGCCGAGCTTGGCTGCTAATTCGGCTAACCTTGAAACCGGCGGCGGGCCGGGCCAAAAGCCTACACAGATATTGGGTAATTTTTGACACCAGCCCACTAATTGGCTGCCGTCGTTGAGTCCGCTCCGTTGCCATTTTCGGAGGCCTCCCAACCACCCGCAGAGGTCAACTCATTCGGGGGCAGCGATCCTCTCACGTGCCGGGCAGCCGCTCTCCTTGTTTGTTAAATTTATTTGAGACTGGGGAAATGTTTGCCAATTCCCAGCTGATGATTTGGCTCTCTCTTTCCTAACCCAAATGATATGAGGCCGCCGCTTCCCTGGTCGAGTTTATGGCCGGCTAATCAGGCCTCTCTGTCAATGTAACCGGAATGGTTCGATCCCCACCTGCTCGCTCTATGGGGCCACTTGTAATTTATGGGGGTGGTTAGGGGGGGCGGGGGCAGATCATACAGATTAGAGGCGGAGTGGCTTCCTATCGGTGTTGTTTTCTAGGTTTTTGTACTTTTGTAATCTCCCGGGGGAGTGTGTAAAACCTTGTCGCCTCATAATTATTGACAATTCCCAATGATATCAGAAGTTAAACCCACGATAACAACGCTATCAATAGGAATCGAGACTGAATCCAAACTGTGGAGAGCTTAGAGAGCTTTCGGGTCCCAGAACTCCAAAATGCCTGGAGAGAAATAAATTGACTCTCAGTTCTCTCAGGAGAATTAGAACTCTCACGAGTTTATAGATATTTTGGGTCTAAAAGAGCTCACAGGTCTCTGGAGAAAAAAAAGTGGCCTCTCAGTTCTCTTGGGAGGACTATAGCTAAATATGCTCTCTCGAGTTTAGAGAGACCTTAAAAAACTGCGAAATACTTCTAGGAAAATAAAGGTGGACTCCACGGGTTCTTAGGAATTCCCACTTACTCAGTCTTAGATAAGAGAGTCTAGAGGGTTTTTTGGGGGTTTTGAAGGCCTCCCAGAACTTGTAAACACTTCTCCAGAAATATTTGTAAGTAGACTCTGAATTCTCTTGAGGAAACTAAGGTTACCTAGAAATCCCCACTTACTCATATTCAGTTGAAAGAGCTTAGAGAACTTTCGGTTTTTGAAAACCTTCCTAAAATTCAAGCACACTCAGTCTACTTTCAGTTCTCTCAAGGAAACTGAGGTCACCTAGAAATCCCCACTTACTCATATTCAGTTAAAAGATTTAATGAAGCTTTAGAAAACCTTCTATAATTCCAAAGACTGCTCGAGGAATTTAAGAACTGAGAGTTCTCCAAAAATTCCCACTTGAAAGAGTCTAGCGAGCCTTCAGGTCCTAAAAGCCTCCCAGAACTCCAAAGGTCAATTGAGGAAACTAAGTGCACTGAAAAGGTTCCTAGAAATC